>CATNEN010000007.1:7560000-7715000 GCA_950097015.1 Macrostomum hystrix | reverse complement strand
TTTACAAAAGTATGATGCACTATAACCTAGAGCACTGTCAGTATGGTTTGGTTTTCACCAAGTTTTAACTGAAAAGAAGAAGCTATATAATTTGGTTTGTTAGATTTTTATAAGGTCTTAAAGAACATAATATATATAAAAACTAATTAGTTTTTAATGCGTACTGGAACGGCATGTTAACGACTTCAAAATGGAAAGTAAAATTTATTGTGATTATTAATCTTAATAATACATAATAAACCTTAGTTAACTTAACAAACAAAAATTTAAAAAACATTTCTGCAAACTATTGAATACATTTAGCACAAGAAATCTAAGCTATAAAAAGGGTGAAAAATAAATGTGATAACAGAAGCAGAAAAAAGTTATAAAAGGAATTCCGAAAGCCGAAGTGAAATTATGTTGACGTGTTTCATTTTTATTTATCGTGTTATGACATTTCTTTTTTCTCAAATTTGTAAAAGTGATAAATATTCATACATTGTTTTACATAGAAAGATTTGGAGCAAATAAAAATTTTACTTCAAAGAAAAAATAATAAAACAGCAATTTTTTTCTATATACCCTGTAATATTTTAGCGGCGTTGACTTGTTATTCTGCCTTGAACGTCAACGATCTGGATTTTCCGCGTTATATTAAAATCTTGAATTTAGTATTGCACTTACTCACTTTTTTAAGAGAATCTTCCGTCTATACAGAGGGCTAATCTTTAAGCAAGTATCTACGCCTGAAATATATTAGGCGTAGCATTCTACTGATGAGTAAGACCAAATAAACTTCAATACAAAGTCCAAGAGTATAAAGTAAATTTTCAGATTTTTTGCAGTTTCTGTTTACACATGTTTTCTAATGTCTCAAATGCAAGGAATACTTAAAGTAGACTAAAGTAGACTGCTAACTACTCGTGTTCCTTGTCAAATGAAAGCCCCAATGTCTTTAATCTTTTGTATCGTAGGTACTCTTGTGAGTCCGTTGGCATCTAGTCGTTATAGAAATTTATCTTGATCATTCAGTAAAATTCAATAGCTAGCTTTTCTCAAAAAATGATTACTGTCTTTGTATATACTGCATGTTATGCAGGCACATAACATGATAGATACCACCAAATTATTATGAGATTCCTTTTGTTTTCAATAATTTCAACAGAATGTTCAATTCAGTAAATTACAGCAAAAGTATTTATAGCTTTCATGCACGCATGCATAGACTGATCAGTCATGATACACAGAAAACATGCATGTGCAGCGGAGCTAGTACTCGAAATTATAACGATATACTGACAGCTTATTTCAGAAGAAAATGCAATGGCTTCGAATTGCAGTGCACTGCAAATTATACAGATTTCATCGCGCTCTAATAGCTGCTGCAAGATGACACACGCTAACTAAAATTACTGCATGAGGCGCGGCGAAATGCCACAATTTTAATATGCACGTAAAGGGTCTGCTGTAAACAAAAACACAGCACAGGAATTAGATATGCCTGTTCAAATCTGGAAAGAGAAAAGAGTTTGCCAAGTACGGGTCACGTGACTACGGCTATTATAGACCGGTGAATTTCCGCTGAGGAAATAGTATGCACACCATTGTATGTACACCATTGTTTGTACACTCGGCCCGGGGGGTAATTTAAGAAATTTATTTGAACGCAAACTCAAATTTGTTGCGCGTCTGTAAACGAGAAGATTGGGCTGACAACCCTGACTGCACTGGCTTTTCTATTCTCACTTCAGTCGATGGTAAGCACTCGATCAGCCAACCAGAGCCAATAACAAATAGTGTGCTACTTACAAGGCTTTATAAGCTTTCGCAACTGGAAATCGACTTGTTAAGTCAAAGCAAAGGGAGAATTTAATTGGCAGAATTCTCAGGGAGCAGTAAGTGGGACGATTCTTACAGTTGAGTCATAACTCTGCACAATGGCTCCGTCATCCGGCGAGTCCATCTGCGCCCGGCTGCGACGCCGCTGCTGCCACAGCCAGTCGGTGGCCGACGATCCCCAGACGCCGGCCGGTGCGCACAAGGAGATCCGGCGTCTGCGGCACCGCCTGTTTGCTTTCATCTACAACAAGCAGAAGCCGATGAACTATACGCTGATGATTCGTTACCTGCTGCACTGGAAGGTCAGTGTCTACAGCCTGGTGTGGACGGATGTGCTGCTGTGGGCCGGCCTGTACACCGCAGTGAATGTGCTCTACAGACACGCTCTGCCCGACGTGCATCAGCAGCGATTCGCCCGCCTTGTGCACTCCGTGGCCGAACTGCAGTCGAACCTTCCTGTCACCTTCCTGCTGGGCTTCTACGTCAGCACCGTGGTGGATCGCTGGTGGAAGGCGTATTTAGTGAGTACGCAATGTACTTTTGGCTGGGGTGATTGGGATGGTAGTGATTGGGAAGGGAGTGATTGGGAAGGGAGTGACTGGGAGGGGAGTGATTGGGAAGGGAGTGATTAGGAAGGGAGTGATTAGGAAGGGACTGATTGAGAAGAGGGGAAAACTAATGTGCTGCAACCCATCCACCGGCAGGAAATTCCCACAATGGGCACCACGGCGCTTCGCATCGAGGCCACGGTGTTCAACAATGGACAGCCGCGCCGCGCCGAACAGATTCGGCTGACGATCTCGCGCTACCTCAACCTGGCCTGGCTGCTTTACATGTGGAAGGTGAGCGAGAAGATCAAGCAACGATTCCGCATGCTGCGCAACCTAATCAGCGAAACCAACCGCTTCACGGCAACGCACCGTGAGTACATGCATCGCTAATTGCTTTCTTGGCGTCCTCGCTCCTGACCGCAAGCAACCGCCGAATCTCCCACGCCAGTGCCGGGGATTCGCCGCAGCCGGGACCACCTCGAGAACTCCAGCAACTTCGACATGCGCCACTTCCGCGTTGACGGCGGCCGCAGGCTCTACCCGGCGCTGCAGCGAATCGTCTCCGAGCGGGAGGACATCCGTGAGCAGCAGATCGAGCTGCTCATCCAGGACCTGGTGCTGCTTAACCAGGATCCCGTCATTCAGGAGAATTACGGCGAGATTATTACGCCCAGTGAGATTGCCGTGTTCGAGGAGCGAGCGAGGCAGGCGCACGGTCCCTACTCAATAGAGTACGAGCTGCCCCTACACTGGGCCGTGGCGGTGGCTCAACAGGCTCTTGCTGAGGGTTTCATTTGCACCTACGAAGCTTACGAGTGCTTGCTGAGGACCTTTTGCGACTGGTCCTCCCTGCTAAGCACCATCAATAAGTATGCCAACAAGAACCTCCCGTTGGTCTACACTCAGGTGGTGATTATCGCCGTGTACACCTGGTTCTTCATCGAGGTGGTGGCGGCGCAGAACCTGCTGGAGCCGCACGGCCAGTTGAACGCCACCACAGCCGACGGTGGAGTGCCGACCGGCCAGATTCCCTATATCCGGCAGTACTGGACGGACCTCTACGTGCCAGTGTTTGCGCTAGTGAAGCTGCTGTTCGTGCTGGGCTGGTTCAAGGTAGCCTTCATCCTCATGGACCCGTACGCTGCCGATGTTGACGACCTGCCGTTCAGCGAGATCCTCAACTCCAACCTGCGCAAGGGCCGCAACCTGGCCGGCTTCCGAATCGAACTTTACCCGCGAAAGCTGCGCCGAGTCATGGAGGGAGACCCCCGCGGGCCTCTAGGAAACTATTTGCATAGCGACGAGGAGCTCACGCAGGAGCTGAAGGAGGAGCAGGCCGGGCCGTGGCGCGAGCCTGAATCGGCACCGCCTGAGGACGAATTCACCGCTGAAGTGACAAGCGCTGGGGGCTCTGCTGACGCCGTCATCCATCCAGGCGAGATTCCGGTGGTATTGAGCGACGACCCCAGCCAGCCGTTGCTGATGGACTCTTGACTGATCGATCTTCCGCTTAACAGCTAATGCCACAGCAGGTACCTTCATCAGCTACTTCACTCCTACCATTAATCAAGAATGTTGTGAT
This sequence comes from Macrostomum hystrix, assembly GCA_950097015.1. NCBI lineage: Eukaryota > Metazoa > Platyhelminthes > Macrostomidae > Macrostomum > Macrostomum hystrix. The sequence continues at coordinate 7,711,046 of CATNEN010000007.1, read as the reverse complement.
GGGACAAGAAATTTTAGCATACTTTTTAATATATTTCACTAGATTATAGTTCAAATTCGTACTCAATGCTCATGCTAACTGGACTTCGTTCGAGTTGAATCTATTGTTTTTAGAGGCACGCTTGCTTCTACCATTTATCCTGTATTATCACCTTGCATTTCTTGATTTGTTAGGCTAAAGCATGTTCTTTTCAAAACTCTTGATTCTGGATGTCGCGAGGAAGCCTTGAATCGCCCGACATCCCTTATCTTATTAATGGTTCAATTATATAGTGTTTATAGTGACTATTCTCAAAGGAAACTGGTAGGGACATTTACGAATAAAATAATTTTGCTTATTGCCAATAAGCATGTAAGAGATCAGGCGTGTCGACACTTAAATTATGTTTCAGTGACTGAAATTAAAAAAAAGATAAATAATATACCGTGGTAAATTAAATCACGTCCATCTAACACTATAAAATTGACTTGGTAACTATACGAATATATCATGTACATTTTTATCATGAACAGCTGGCTAAAGCGTCGAAGCGTCTGTGTCTTGCACAAGTATATCCTCTTTTTTTATTGAAAATGCATGATTTTGTGCCTCTAAGACAGCACTATAAAAGAAAATATAATATTATATAACCTGATGTTGACGAAGTCTGAACCCCAAATTTATAACGTTTTATAAATTTAACATTTAGTAGAACAAAATCAATAGTATTCTATGTATGTGACAACTAGGAGTAGTCTACTCTAGTGGTCCTTGATGTGGCTGTGACGATAGGATGACAACTTCTGTTGTATATGAAGTTCTGATGCATATCGATGGAAAGCGATTTGGTAGCTTGCTACTTATTAGAACTAAAATGTGCACAGTGCTCGTCGAAATGTTCTTAAATGAAAAAAAACTAGTTAAAAATGTACTATTAAATTGATAGTCACAAGGCTATTTTTGTGCAAATAATGATCAAGGACCACTAGATCGAAAAGCATCTTCTAGTGGTCCTTGATAATGACCTGATCGAATGCTTGACCGTACTCGCCTTTTTTAATTGGTTTAAAAATGGTTTAATTTAGTCAGCTTTTTTTGCGAAAAGTCACTAATTATTTTTTTTTGCTTTTTGTGTTGACAAAGCCTCTAGGTATGCGAATCATTAGGTTTGTTGCATTGCTGAAAATAGAAGCTTAATAACTTTTGTTTATATTGTTATTTTTTATTTAACTTTTTTCGGTTCAGGAGTTTCATAAGAAAACTGACTTTTCCTAGGACGTATCATTGTACCTAAAAAGCTAATATTATTGAATTTTCATTTTGAATTAAAGTAATTCGTCAAAATGGTAAACACAACGGTAAGTAGTTTTATTGTTCATAAAAAAAATTGGCTTAAGCTCATAGAAGATAAATGAAGGCCAATCACTATGCTACCTACATGCTTACAGATATATGCTGGTTAACAGTGTAAATACGCAATTGATAGCCAGCAAAAGTTTTAAAATTTTGTTTAAAACTTGTTATATAACTTGAATTTACCTAATATAAAAATTAAAATTAAAATTAACAACTTGTTTAAGTGTTCTTTAGGAGACATTATTCCAAAAGCAATACATTGTACTAGAAATGATGTGACAAACTTTATATTGCTATATTTCCAGAGTTCCTTGTGGGTAAGCAAAAAATTAAAAATAACTTGCTAATATTCCAAATAAATGGATATTATTGGTCAGAGATTTTTCATTAACCAATTTAAATTGGCTTCCACCTTTGCCTATTGCCATTGATTTGTTATTTAATATATACATTAAAAGTTATGACTACTTTACTATCCAGCTATATCACTGTAAGAGGTAAAACTTTTAAAATAATCTAAACAGAGAGAAACAATTAACCAAACAAAAAATTATTTAGCAATAAAAAAAAGAAAAATAGTAAAGTGATAATTCCACTTTTCTTAATTAGCTTAAACTTGAAAACATTACAAAGACTTGCATAGCAATTACATATTAGAGCTATATTAGCTTGCTCTACACCTTGTCCAAAGTATAGCAATTTGTACAGTACAGTGAAATTACAGTAGCTAAATTCTAAGCATCCACTATACTAAAAATGAAATGGTTGGTTGGTTGTAATTGATTTTCTCCCGAACGGCTCAACCGATTTTCACCATTTCTTCACCAAAAGATGCCAAATATGGGGACAATTATACACGTATTTTTATTAAGCTTAACTTTATTGCTAAAGGGATTAAATATTCGAAAAACATGATTTTTCAAAGGTCAAACCATCTTGACCTATTGAGAATTTTACTCACTGCCGCTGAATTAGAATTGCATCGTAAAATTGCGCAACAACCCCTAGCTGATTGAATTTGAAGCCTGCACTCTGGAGACAAATTGGAAATAAATGTACACAACCAACCGCGAGACTAAGTGTACTCTATTTTCTTACTTCATTGTACAAAGCCAGAACTTTGAGAATTCATTTTATAAGGCAGATTTTTGCACCCACTAACCAACAGTCGGAATAGCCGATGTGTAGGCACCAGGAATAGGTTAGGCTAGGCTAGGGTTCGATTCTGCACTGCGTCAAATCATTTAGACTAATTTTCAGCCAGTAGTGATTGAAGATTATTTTAATTTATTTTTTCATTTCGTAAATAAAATATCATAAATCATAGCAAACCTGAGTTTGTCATAGAAAACCTGAGTTTGAATCATGGCTAAACCATAGTCTGAATCATGGCTAAACCATAGTCTGAATCATGGCTAAACCAGAGTTTGAATCATGGCTAAACCAGAGTCTGAATCATGGCTAAACCAGAGTCTGAATCATGGCTAAACCATAGTCTGAATCATGGCTAAACCAGAGTTTGAATCATGGCTAAACCAGAGTCTGAATCATGGCTAAACCAGAGTCTGAATCATGGCAAAACCAGAGTCTGAATCATGGCTAAACCAGAGTTTGAATCATGGCAAAACAAGAGTTTGAATCATAGCTAACCAGAGTTTGAATCATGGCTAAACCAGAGCTTGAATCATGGCTAAACCAGAGCTTGAATCATAGCTAAACCAGAGTTTGAATCATGGCAAAACCAGCGTTTGAATCATGGCTAAACCAGCGTTTGAATCATGGCTAAACCAGCGTTTGAATCCTGGCAAAATCAGAGTTTTAATCATGACTAAACCAGATTTTGAATCATGGCTAAACCAGAGTCTGAATCATGGCTTAACCAGAGTTTGAATCATGGCTAAACCAGCGTTTGAATCATGGCTAACCTAGAGTCTGAATCATGGCTAAATTTGAATCAAGGCGAAACCAGAGTTTGAATCATGGCTACACCAGAGTTTAAATCATGGCTAAAACAGAGTTTGAATCATGGCTAAATTAGAGTTTGAATCATGGTAAAACGAGAGTTTGAATCATAGCCCACCAGGGTTTAAAACATGGCGAAACCTGAGTTTGAATCTTGGCTAACCCAGCGTTTGAAAAATCAACGTCAAACGGGGAGTCATCATCAAAATGGGGATCAAGGTAAACTGGGGGATAATCGTCAACTGGAGGATCTTGGTAAACTGGGGGATAATTGTCAACTGGGGGATCATTGTCAACTGGGGGATCGTTGTGAATTGGGGGATCATTGTCAACTAGGGGGTAATGTTCAACTGGGGGATAATTGTCAACTGGGGATTCATCATCAAATGGGGGATCATGGTCAACTTGGGGATCATTGTCAACTGGGTGATCATCATCAACTGGGGATCATCATCAACTGGGGGATCATCATCAACTGGGGGATCATTGTGAACTGGGGGATCTTTGTCAACTGGGGGATCATTGTCAACTGTGGGATCATTGTCAACTGGGGGATCATTGTCAACTGGGGGATCATTGTGAACTGGGGGATCATTGTCAACTGGGGGGTAATGGTCAACTAGGGGATAATTGTCAATTGGGGAATCATCATCAACTGGGGATCATCATCAACTGGGGGATCATTGTCAACTGGGTGATCATTGTCAAGTGGGGGATCATTGTCAACTGGGGGATCATTGTCAACTGGGGGATCATTGTCAACTGAGTGATCATTGTCAACTGGGGGATCATCGTCAACTGCGGGATCATTGTCAACTGGGGGATCATGGCCAACCGGCGGGATCATTGTCAACTGGGGGATCATTGTCAACTGGGGGATCATTGTCAACTGGGTGATCATCATCAACCGGGGGATCATTGTCAACTGGGGGAACATTGTCAACTGGAGGAACATTGTTAACTGGGGATCATCATCAATGGGGAGACTTCATCAACTGGGGGATCATTGTGAACTGGGGGATCTTTGTTAACTGGGGGATCATTGTCAACTGGGGGATCATTCTCAACTGGGGGATCATTGTCAACTGGGGGATCATTTTCAACTGGGGGATCATCATCAACTGGGGGATCATTGTCAACTGGGGGATCATTGTCAACTGGGGGATCATTGTCATCTGGGGGATCATTGTCAACTGGGGGGATCATTGTCAACTGGGTGATCATCATCAACTGGGGGATCATTGTCAACTGGGGGAACATTGTCAACTGGAGGAACATTGTTAACTGGGGATCATCATCAATGGGGAGACTTCATCAACTGGGGGATCATTGTGAACTGGGGGATCTTTGTTAACTTTGGGATCATTGTCAACTGGGGGATCATTCTCAACTGGGGGATCATTGGCAACTGGGGGATCATTTTCAACTGGGGGATCATCATCAACTGGGGGATCATTGTCAACTGGGGGATCATTGTCAACTGGGGGATCGATGTCAACTGGGGGTTCATTGTCAACTGGGGGATCATTGTCAACTGGGGGATCATTGTCAACTGGGGGTTCATTGTAGCTTTAAAAAGCTGTAAATTCAGCTGCTAAAAAGTATATACTAGACGAATTAAAAGTATTTCTGCTCCCCGAAGGGGGGCAAAACTTGCTAGTGCTATTGCTAAAGCTCCTAGATTATCAGTAGATAGAAAGTACACTGTAGGATGTCAGCAATTGATGATTGCATTCAATATCCTAGTATTGGGACTCTAGTTTGTCAATCCAGTTGATAATAATAAAAACTGCTGCCACCTGTGGCAGGTGCTTATCATTGGAGGTGGTGGAGCCATCATCCTTCTCTCCGTGGCAGTCTACAAACTGTTCTGGGGCTCGCGCAAGCCCAAGCACCTGGTGACTCTGCAGGATCCCAATGTGAAATACCCACTACGCCTAGTGGACAAGGAGATCATCAGCCACGACACTCGGCGATTCAGATTCGCCCTGCCAAGCAGGGACCACGTGCTGGGCCTGCCAGTTGGTCAGCACATCTACCTGCATGCGCGCATCAATGGCGACCCGGTGGTGCGGCCCTACACGCCCACAACCTCGGACGAGCAGAGGGGCCACTTCGACCTGGTCATTAAAGTGTATTTCAAGGTGAGAATGGAACATTTTTTATCACTCCAAACGCGACAAGCAGACAATTGAACCGCAAATTTCGAGGAACCAATGCTGTATTTTTTGTGTTCATATCGAAGGGAAAAGCTCCCAGGAATCATGTCCAGTGGCCCAGTTGTTAGACTGTCGCGCTTCTAACTTAGAGGTCAGAAGTTCGATTCTCAGCCCAAGGAAAGCTTAAAGACACAAATTTCTCTAGTGATCTCTAGTGTACACAGCCTTTGGATAGCAGAAATGGCATAATAATAATTTAAGTGATTACACCTGATCCAATCGGGTCAGATGTGCAGACGACAGCACAGCCGCAGCTATTGCGCGGAGCATTTGAAGGTTAAGTAGGGCTGTTCAGTCCATGGACTGCGGGGACGCCACACCCACCCTCAATTACCCCAGCTGATGCTGTGACCCATTTAACAGCTGGGTGAACTGAAGCAATGCAGAGTTAATTGTCTTGCTAATGGACACAAATTGTTCCAGTGGAGTCGGGAATCGAACCCCCGGCTTTCAAGTCATGAGTCTGAAGCAATTTCATAACACCCTGTTTGTATGACTTTCTCTCCAGAACGTGCATCCGAAATTCCCAGACGGTGGCAAGATGTCGCAGTACCTCGAGTCGCTGAAGGAAGGCGACTGCGTCGATGTTCGCGGCCCCTCCGGCCGTCTGGTGTACGAAGGCAGCGGCCTATTCCAGATCCGGCCGGACAAGAAGCTGCCGCCGGTTGCTAAGCGGGTCCGCCGTGTCGCCATGATCGCCGGTGGCACGGGTATCACGCCGATGTACCAGCTGATCCAGCGGGTTCTGGGCCACGCCGACACGGACTCGACCCAGCTGGCTCTGCTATTCGCCAACCAGACCGAGCAGGACATCCTGCTGCGGGACGAGCTGGAGCAGATGCGCGACTCGAACCCGGGACGCTTCAAGCTCTGGTACACGCTGGACCGGCCACCAGAGGAGTGGCGCTACAGCTCAGGCTTTGTGAATTCTGACATGATAAGCGAGCACCTGTTTCCGCCAGGCGATGACACTCTGGTGCTCATGTGCGGCCCGCCGCCTATGATCAACTTTGCCTGCATGCCCAGCCTGGAGAAGCTCGGGTTCAAACAGGACATGCTCTTCTCCTACTGATTTGATTCGCTATGAAATCAAATTGGGTGTTTTCTGATTGGCTGCCGAAGAAAAATCGTTTCCTGATTGGCTGTGAGGAGAAACAGACAGGGTTTTCTGATCTGCTGTCCAGTAATCAGTCTGTTATGAAATAAGGAAGCAAAATTCACACTGCTTAGGCCCGCATCGGTTAGCGCTTTTCCTCGATTACGTCAAACGAGTTTTTTTGTTGAACGATAAAAAATCATTCGACATAATTTTTACTTTCTGGTGGCAAGTTTGTTTAGACATTTTCTATTACCGTTTCATTAAAAGGTTTTGTAGCTTTCATTTTTACCAGAAAATTTAAACAATCTTACGCTACTTTAGCCGGATCACACAACATTTATATTTAAAGTAGCAATTTTTGAAACACTGCAGTGATTTGCTGAACACAATTTACTGAGTCTTTGTAGCCATTCACCGCCCTGTGCTGGTGCTTGCTGCTTCACCCGGTCGGTTAAGTCCACATAAAAAAAAACTAAATAAATCTTCCAAATTTTTAGGAGACAATGAAAAATCTATTTATTGAAATTTTTAATTCTTGTTAGAATCCTTTCCTAATCCTTTCGCCTGTCTCCTAATCAGCGCCTTCTGCGTGCCAGTTTAGTTGTTTTCTTACTATTTAGGTTTGCCATGTTCTGATTTACTTTATTTATTTGGACTGCTTTAATATTTATCACCTTGCTATTTTAGGCTTCTGTTATAGCTTATTTGTTGGTGGCATAGTGGTTAGTTTCGTTAAAAAGTGTTTTACTTTCTCATCTTAAAAGTGAAATAAACAATTGTTCTACTTATTTAAATTGAATAGGTTTCATACCATTGTAACACTTGTTAAATTGCTAAGTTTTGCTTTCTTCTTTTTCGTAATTGAATCCCTTTAGATAAACTGTTCAGTCCAGTGGTTATTAACACCAACCTCTTAGCCAATTTTAGTGATTAGCTAGGTGAGTATTAGCCTGAAGATTCCCCTAACTTGTTAACTGGGAACTAGCGTAAGGATTCCCTGATTGGCTAAGCGGGTATCAGCCTGAGGATTCCCTGATTTGCTAAGCGGGTATCAGCCTGAGGATTCCCTGATTTGCTAAGCGGGTATCAGCCTGAGGATTCCCTGATTGGCTAAGCGGGTATCAGCCTGAGAATTCCCTGATTGGCTAAGCGGGTATCAGCCTGAGGATTCCCTGATTGGCTAAGCGGGTATCAGCCTGAGGATTCCCTGATTGGTTAGGTGGGTAAGCGGCTAAGCGGGCTGTTTGTTCAAAATACTGGCCAATCGCTTCTTAAATCTTGCCCAGGCAGCCGCCGACGTCCAAGACGCTCCGGTGGCGGGCGAGTTCGCGCCCTACCGGCCGCTGGTGCCCGGCTTCGAGCACCACACTGAGCCAGTGCGCTGCGCCATCTGGGAGGTCTTCATCGCCGTGCTGCCCCTCATGCTGGGCCTGAGCAGCCGCAACGCCCTGCTATGCCTTGGCCCCGGCCTCTACAACCGCCTGGGCCGGCTGGGCCGCCTTCTGTTTGACCACGGCCTCGTCACGAGTGCCTTCTGTCTGTGCATCATCACCTCGCCGGCAACCAGCTACGCGGTACCGTTGGCTGCTTCAGCTATCGTTGCCATAGCAACCAACACGGCCGCCTTCGCCTGCCTGCTCCTCAGACGCCAGCAGTGGCAGCAGCGGCGGCCGCAGGGGCTGTTGTGGCTGCCATCCAAGTTTGGCGAGCCGGCCTTCAGCGCCCAGCAGTCTGGCAGGGCCAGGTTCATTACGGAGTTTCGTGGCCTAATTTACCTGCCCACCTGCGCCTGCATTCTGGCTAGGTGGCTACTAATTGCGCTCCATACTACTTGGCTCCCAGAAGTAGTATGGGTAGAAAAATTCGATTGGCTTTTCTCGATTTTTTGTACTTTTTGGATGAAACGACATTAACAAGAAGAACTATAATCTGAAATTGGGATTAGGAACACTACCACAGGATCTGAAGTTGGGATCAGTGAAACTTCCAAGGAATCTGAACTGAGAATTATACCTACTGACAGTAATAAAAGTAAAATCTCTAATGTTGTTTAAGCCCCTTAAACTGAGATAAACTGGAATCTGAGATAAGAATACATATTCCTACCATTCTGACATCCTTTACTAGGGATCTGCCCTGCTTTCGCCTGCCTTTCGGCAAGACACGCACATTTGGCACAGGCTTGATGGACGTCGGCCTTGGCTGCTTCGTCTTCTTGATGGGCCTGACGGCACCCACCTGCCGCTCGCGGGCTCTGAAGCGGCACCAGCGGCTCGAAGCCCTGTGGACTCAAGCCGCGCTCTGCCTGCTGCTGGCCGGCTGCGGAGTGGTGCGCCTGGCCGTGGCACCGGATCAGGTGCGCTGCCCGCCGCCTGGGGATTTCTGGGCTGTTTGGGGCATGGAAGTCGGCATATTCGAATATTTAGGATTTTTTGTGTGGGGATCGAGGTTTGAAAATTCAAGGACTAGATATTTCGAACTTGAGTATTTGGAGAATTAAGGTTTGTGGGGAGGGAGTGCAAGGCCACATTTATTTGTTGCGCAGCCGTGGAGAGAAGGCTTCGGGGCTTGTCGTGCAATTTACGACTTTGAGGGGCCAACCTCCAAGGCACATAGAAAGTGTACAGAGCCTGACGATGAGAAAGTCGGGGCTGATGTACAGACCTGTGTGTAGATATGTGCCTGCGTACAGTATCTATCTGCGCGCGTGTGCTCAGGAGTCAGCGAAATAGGCGGAATTGCTGGCTGCGGGTCTAGTGTCACCAGATGTGTGTCATTGCCCGCAGCCCTCCTGCAATTATTATACCTATTGCGTGTCGGGATAGCGAACGGCGAATTCAGATTCGGATTCGTGAAGCAAATGTTTGATAAATGGGTTTGTGAGGAATCCGAAATGAAATTTGGAGATCTGGGAAGTTAAAATTTGATAATCTAATATTACGTAGGCTTCCCCTACTGAGAATTCGCGATTCGAATCGATCGCTGATCTTGTTCTATATCATTCCCTAGGCGGTGGAAGAGTACGGCCGCGACTGGAACGTATTCTTCACCCTGGCCGTAGTAAAGCTGATCGGCTCTGCCATCGAGCTGCTGCTGCTGCCACCGCAGTGCCGGGTGCCACCGGCTGTGCCCGCCTGCCTCATGCTGGCCGCCTACGAGGCCGTCCTGGGTCCCGCCGGCCGCCTGGCACTGGCCATCATCCGGCCGGAGTCGGCCGCCGATGCCGACGCTCCCTCGGCTGCAGCTGCGGCCGCTTTGGCCGCAAGACGCAGCGCCGGCTTTTTCGAGGCCAACCGGGAGGGCCTGGCTGCCTGCGTTGGCCTCTGCGGCCTCTACCTGCTGGCCCTGCAGGTGGGCCGCCTTGTCCTGCCCGCTCTGGCTGGCCGACGGCCCGCCGACCTCGGCCGCGTCATTGGCTGGTGCTCCGTCCTAGCCGTCGTTGCAGCTTCGATTCGCGTCCTGCCCGCGGCCGGTCTGGCCCTGCCGGAGTCGCGCCGGCTCGCCAACCTGGCCTACGCCGCCTGGATCCTTGGCTTCTGTAGCGCCTACCTGGCCTGCTGTGCCGCTGTGTCCTGTCTGTTTCACACTCTGGCCGGGCCCTATCCCCTAGAGTCCAACCACATGCACCCGTACCAGCAACTGGGCCCTTCGCCATCGCCTACGCCGCCGCCAGAAGCGTCGCCGTTTTTGCAGCTGGTGGACCGGTTCGGCCTGGCCTACTTCCTCATCGGCAACCTGCTCACCGGACTCATCGGCCGGCACCTCCTGCCCGCCGTCTATGGCCGGGCCGACTTTGGCCGCGTCATGCCGTCAGCCGCATGCGCCCCGGTGCTGCTGGCCTACATGCTGGCCTTGACACTCGCCACCGCCTGCCTGCTGCCTGCCGCCTGTGCGCTGCTTTCCGCGATTTGGCGCGCCGCCGCTTCCGCCATTGCATCGGTCTCCTCCGCCCAACCAGTTGCTATGGAAACGCAACAGCGGCCGCCTGAGACACAGCAACACTTTCAGCAGGTTCGCCTGCAGACTGTGAGCTGCGTTTGAGGCCTGAATGGGAGAGTATTCTCATTATCAATCCCATTCTCAAAACCTTTCAAGCAGAATGACATTATTCTAAAGATCTCCCTCCTAAAATGACCTGAGGACACGCTAATGATTCTGTAGATTATTTTAATGAATCTGTAAAATTATTCTCATTGCTTTTGTTAAATTTTCTCCTTATTAAGAAGTCAGTCAATAAATTTACAATGCACTTTATAGCCGCTCTTTTTTTGTTTCTCGCAGTTCGCTACTGTTGTACTACTGTTAAATACGTAAGATGACGGCGAGATATTTTTCTGTTGTTAAGAAAGTATTGGTTTTGTATGAAGTAGTAAATTGTCATACGGTATCGGGAGTGCGACATACAAATTCAGGTCTGTGTGATTTAAGCGTGGGGACAGAAGCAATATCATATAAACTTGTTGAGCCTTGCCAGATGTTGCAGAGCTTGCAAATTGGCAAGTGATAAGCGAGATATCGCGGTGCGAATGTTTGCAGTAAAAATGATTGTTTTACATGTCAGGATTCAGTGGGTACGAGAGTAAATTAAGTCAATCCAAACTATCCAAGGATAGAAGCAGTGAAGCACACTCATTCTCATTCGGACGAACCAACCTCACTCGACTTTCTACCTCATCGACTCTCTAATTAGCTGTCAACTTCATGATCGATTAGTGGACAACTTAGCACTAATTCTCTAATCCTAGTGAACCAACCTCATTCCACCCGCCCCCCCATTTCCGCTCTGATTGGCTGTCAACTCCTCGACCAATAGGTAGTAAATTGTAGACGAACCAACCTCACTGAACTTAATCCACTTTCTACCACCATTTGGCTCTTATTGGCTGTGAACTTTGAGACCAATAAGAGTAAACCGTTCGACGTGGTTAGTCAGCCAATGAGTAGATGTCGGGGCAGCGGGTCCAGTCGCGGGCCCAGTAGTCGCCGGTGAAGCGCCAATCGCCATCCTTTCCAGTGTGCGGATTCCGCCACCGCTTGAACCAGACGCCATCCGAGTCTGTCTGCAACTGACGGCTGCGGCGCTGTTTCTCTTCTAGGCGCGACTTCTCCGACTGCGCCAGCGCCAGGTCACCGGCCTCCAAGGCGCGTAAGTCCGGCTTGCGACGCGCGTCGGTTGGTGGCAGGCGAGCCATGAGGCTGGCGTCTGAGCAGTCGTTGAGCTGCATTGCGTACTGGGTGAAGCTGTAGTACCGCTCGCAGCCCAGCGGCCGCGGCCTCTGCTCCCAGAGAAGTCGCTGTCCAGAAAGTTGAAGGTCGGCGACCGAGCCGCGACTCGGTGGACTGGCCTGGCCGTCCTCGCTGTCGCTGGCCGCCTTGCGCGATGACGCCTCCTCGCTAGCAGCGACGTTTGATTTGAAGCTGGAAGGACGCAGCTTCAGGCTTCCATTGCTGGGAGACGCGGAGCTGCGCTGCTGCTGGTGCCGACTGCGCGATGTCTGGCTGCCGGAGCTGCCGCCGACGCGTTTGTGCTCCTTCCAGGCTTCCACTGGCAGACTGTGGGCAGGGAGTGACGTCAGATCCTCATTTAAGGATGCGGAGAGTGCCACCGTGTCCCCATAGGGCTGATCGCCTCTTACTAGCTCTAGAATCAAGTCTGATTCAATCAATTTAATAATCTGTGTGCTTCTGGATTTTCATAGTATTTCTACATGAGAGTGTGAGCACCAGCTTGGGGGTCGAAAATACTCGCAGAGTTGAAAAACCCGACAGCTGAACTGAGTGAGAGCAGAGAACTCTTTCAGGCTCCCAAGCTGAGCACATCCAAAGCCTCATCAATTCCCAGCAGTTGCAGATGGACAGTTTATCGAATGCATGAACACCGCGTACGATTCATTTTTGCACCTGTTCGATCCAGCTTTAGCGACCTCGCTGGAGCAGGGTGGGGTGGGCGTTGAGAGCAACTGAGGAACGGCTAAGCCGCTGTCTCAGCTGCCAAATCTCTGCCTTCCGCTCTGGATGGCACAGCCGGATGTGCCGACAGTAGCAAGCCTCAAGTGCTACTTTGTGATGACTACTATGCACTTTTATTTTTAACTGAAGGCCTATCGCGATAGAAAAGTGCAAGTAAAAAATTACGTTAGCTGATTTTCATTATTTCCCGCTCGTAAGTCACGCCCCCACCATGCCCCCATCCCACGTCTCTTATTTTCTTCCCCAACGCAGCAGCTGATTGGCTTGGTTTCATCTCACAATGAGCCATCCCCATTTCTTGTCTGCCTTGCACGGGCTGTGATTGGCTCTTGCAAGCCCCATCCCTGATATTCCATGGCCTAGTCGTCTTTTCGTCGCCTCGCACATCTCTGATTGGCTGACTCGATTTCTCGATTTCTCTAATTCAGTCACTGAGCCTCAGCCTCATTAGTGCCCGAGACTCACCTGAACATGGCCTCGACCCATTTGCCGTAGAGAGCCCGTACTTTCCGGCCGTTCTCGTCGAAGACATAGCCGTCGACCCGGTGGTGGCTGGGGCTGAGCCAGGAGGCCGGGTGCCAGCTGAGCTCCACCTTGCGGCCGCTGCCATGGCAGGTGATGGTCATGTCGCCGAACTGCGGGCGCACAATTTAGAGGTGGTTCACAGTACTCAGATAAAAAATCGCTGGTGAGATTTTTGTAACCCAGGTGAGCACTCACGTGCTCAATCCACATCTTGCCGATGATGATGTTGTGAATTTTGCACTGCACATTCTGCCAAGTGTAGACCTCGCTGCGCCGCGGAAACTCAAGCGTCACCCAGCCCTTCGGACACACCTCCACAGACTTGCCCCAGAAGCTCAGGCGGGGCGTCACGCTGCCATGGAAGCGCCAGGAGCCGTCGGCTGCTTCGGCGTGGAAGGCGCTGATTGGCGGATGGTGCGAGACTTGCTCGCAGAGCATGCGGAAGCCGTCGCTGGCGTTAGGGATTTGGACTTACAATTATTTACTTATTTAGGGAGAGGGGAAGAGAGGAGAGGTGACAGCTGCGAAGAAGGACGCAGTGCTTCCCTTGGCCAGAGCATGTCAAGATAATGATTCAGTACATGTAAAAATTAGAACGCGTTGAGTCCGGGGACGCCAGTTTTTATAGCCGCTCAGAAACGCCCGGCAACTCGTGCGGCCTCCCGCTGCCATCCCGGTGCGCCATCTTTTTTTAGGCCAGAATTCCGGCTGGGCCCCCGCCACCTCCCACCACTGCAAATCAATTATTGATCGGCTCAGTCGGGCCGGCTGACGGTCCATTAGCCTCCCGTTCCCTTCCCCCCGCCCCCCCCAGTTCAGCCGAGACAAATTTCTCTCAAGTGCTCTCACTGTCTGCTCCCCCTGCGACTGCGACTTTGCTGGCTGCACTCTCACTCACCTACTGTGCTCAGCCCCTTCTTCTTGCTTCTCTACTCTCGGATCGTTACTTGCCGTGTGGAATTTTAGCTACTATCCAATGCTTTGAGTGCAGAACTACATACCTGCCTACATAGCTATCTACCTATTATCTAATGGTTTGTAGCCAAGTGGCAAGAGCGTTGGACTCGCAACTTAAAGGTCGAGGGTTCGATTCTAGACTCGACGGAAAAAATTGCGCCTGTTTGCAAGATTCACAAAACTTAATTGCTTCAATTCAATCAGCTTTTAAATTCGGGCATTAGCTGGGATAATCAAGGGTACGACGCCCACCCCCCCAAAGTCCATGGACTGAACAGCTGTACATAGGCTTAAGATGCGCAGCGGCTGTGCTATCGGCTGCACTTATGGCTCAGTGGGTGCTCAGATGTTTTAGAAATCTCATTTTACTTGGTTAAAAAGTTTCATAGAAACACGTAAAAGTGCAAATTATCTTTAGATGTTGCAGTAACGGACCTGCAGTTTGAGCTCCATGCTGGGAACAATGCACTTTGTTCACACTAATCGATTTTCCTTGATCCCTGTTTTCTCACCAGCCGACTGTCCCAACATAGGCATTCTCATCTGTGCTTAATAAATGTATGCAGCTCAGCTGAGGCCTCGGTTTGTACCTTGCAGCGAGTGGACGCAGCGGCTGCCAGAGAGGCTTGTGATGGGGGAGGGAATGCCAGTTGCCACCCAGCGCTGCGTGTTGAGGCACGACCGGGGGGGAGTTTAAGGTCAGCCCGGCCCGGTCTCCAAGCGATCCGCATCCGCATCTCTCGCCTCCCTCTTCACAGCTTCTGCGCACAGCTTCTGCAGCGCTGCCCGCTGCGGACAATGCAACGGCATCGACCTGGGTACGCCCACCCCACCTCCTCCCGGTGAGGTCCGACCTGAAGCAGCTCAAAATGCACTTTTAACTGCCAGTTTCACCAGCTGTAAAACTGGAGGCATTCCGGGGTTTGTGACGGAATTGGCTGGATGGTTTGACAGGTGGCTGGATGGTTTGACAGGTGGCTGGATGGTTTGACAGGTGGCTGGATGGTTTGACAGGTGGCTGGATGGTTTGACAGGTGGCTGGATGGTTTGACAGGTGGCTGGATGGTTTGACAGGTGGCTGGATGGTTTGACAGGTGGCTGGATGGTTTGACAGGTGGCTGGATGGTTTGACAGGTGGCTGGATGGTTTGATAGGTGGCTGGATGGTTTCACAGGTGACTGGATGGTTTGACAGGTGGCTGGATGGTTTGACAGGTGGCTGGATAGTTTGACATATGGCTGGATGGTTTGACATGTGGGTGAATGGTTTGACAGGTGGGTGGATGTTTTGACAGGTTTGCAGATTGTTGGACAGGTTAGTGGATGGTTTGACAGGCAGTGGATGGTTTGACAGGTGTTGGGTGGTTTGACAAGCTTACAGATTGTTGGAGCTTAGTGGATTAGTGGATGGTTTGACAGGTGACTGGATGGTTTGCCATTTGGCTAGATGGTTTGACAGGTGGGTGGGTGGTTTGCCAGGCGGGTGGATGGTTTGACAGGTGGGTGGGTGGTTTACAAGGTGGGTGGATGGATGGTTTGACAGGTGAGTAGATGGTTTGACAGGTGAGTAGATGGTTTGACGGGTGGATTGGGTGGTATAAAAGGTGGTGGGTGGTTTGCCAGGTGGACAGATTGTTAGTCACTACCGCGGCTCACCTGTCAATCTCGTAGGTCTCGCCCAGCAGCGGATTGAAGGGCTTTCCCAGGCGGTCCCAGTTCGAGGAGGTGGCGGACACTGCGAATGCCGCTATCAACTGCGGGTGTCAGGTTTAGTAGCCTTAGTTTTTAATAACCCCAGAGTTGAGTGCAGTGAATCGCTCACCTCCAGTCTCTCCACGGGGCTGTCGCATTGCTCAGCCCGGAAAAGCAACTCAGAGTACTCCAGGTACTCGCAGATGCGCTGCAGAAACGACAGCGGCTCGTTGAAATTCACCGGCATGGCGATGCGAGTCAGTTCCTAGGAGAAATTGCGGAGAAGGTCGCGGGTTCGAGGCCGGAGGTTGGGCTGTCTTTACAGCTACTTTACAGCCGATGGCCAAACAAGCTGAATTCCGAACGCATTAGCGAAGCAAAGGTGTGACAGGGGCCAAAGCTAAAGCGAATAATTCCAGTTGTTTTCCATTTTATCTAACAAACTAACAGCATTCTTTAGGCACCGTCTAGGGAATTCGGCGGCAACAGGCAGGTGAGGCAAAATTGCTTCAGCTCAAACTTGGCAAATAAAGCAGACTCAGATTAGCAGCGGATTAGCAGCGGATTAGCACGGGATTTGCACGGGATGCAGGGTGGTGCATTTCGTGATAATTAATCTGAGCAGAGACTCCTACGAGTAGAAGGACTTTAGCTGACTGATGCGCTGGGCGTTGGGAGGGGGTGGGTGACGGCTCGATTCCCTCTGATTGGCTTAGTGTTGCATTTTGAGTCCCGTCAGCGGGCTTAGCCTGACCTTGAGCAATGCTGGGCCGGTGACCCTATGTGGCCCCCAGTGCGCTGAGCTCCTTTGAAGTCCCGGCTGCCTGGGGACATCGAGATTAAGGACAAGGAAGATTGGGAGAGGAGGGGAAGAGAAGGCATGGGGAGGAAATTGAGGGGCCTGGTGAGCCAGCTCGGGTGCAATTTTCCCAGCTTAGCAATTAGCAGCCTGAGCTCGCATAGATTCGCCAGCCCACTAAAAGCGATCAGTGCAATTCGCGAGCCTCGCTGCAACAGCCCTGCAAGTACGCGAGAGGGTAACCATAGCAACGATGATCCAAAGACGGCAAACACTCAGCGAGAACCGCACGAACCTTGCCGACGCAGTTCTTCAGGATGCTCCAGGCGCTGAAGTCGGCCCTGGCCGGCATCTCCGCTGGCAGGGTGCGGCTGCGCCATGAGCGGAGGAGGGGCGGGCGGCGCAGTTTCGGTTGAGCTCACTTGAGTACAGGACGTGTGAAAGGTGGGAAAAGCTTGGAAAAATGGCCACTCGATGAATCTGGAGATCTTTTCAGACATGAGCTCCTAGATAATGATGAGGCAAGGAGGCTGAGAGCGGGAGAACAAAGGTGTGAAGACAGGGCAGGGGAGACGGGGAAAGTGATTAAGGGAAAGGTGTACGGTTGGGGAGGAGTTGCTGCCGAGCTCCACCTAATGAAGAAGAGCTTAGGAACAGCTCGCTAGCATCGAGTTTAACAGGCAAATCCATCTAATCCAAAGATTGCTTTGGACTTTGGAACTAACATTTTTCTGCTTCTGCAAACCAGACGTGTTGTCAAAGCAGGTTTCCCGCACCCCGAGTTCGTGACCGAGCCCGTCAGCCTGAAAGCTGAGAAAAGTCACGCGACTTCGCCGAGCTGCATAAGCCAAGCTCGGGGGAAGCAAAGGTAAAGATAAGGCGATTTCTCACCGGTATCCATTGGCAACGATCTCCGCGTCGGGCGGGGCTGCCGGCTCTCTGTGAGGCTCGCCGGAGACACCGTTCTCAGCCATGCGAGCAGCTGGCGAGGAGTTTTCAGATTAAAGCAACGGGCGGGGAGCAAGCCAAAGCCGCTGTTTAATTGGCGGGATCAGCCTTATCCATGCTGCTGGGCTGCGTGAGACTGTCGGCCTCAGAGAAGCCCATTTTTATACAGCAGGGGAGGGGGCGGCCGTGTTGGGGAGGGAGGCGAGTACGCATCTGATTTGCTCAGGCTCAGGCTGAGCAGTGCTGAGCAGCTCAAGTGCGTCAGCAGCTTGAGGAGGATGAGGACCTGCTCTCCCTTTAGCAGACGGGGGGTTTGGGCAATTTTCCAATTACTCCCATTGTCAGTTTACATTATTCAGCCATCAAATCCTCAAATAGTTCTCTTCATTGGGATCTGGGATAATCCGGCCAGCTCAGTGTGAATAATGCAGTGTGCACCTTGTGTACTACCGATTTGCACTGCTCAAATACCAGAAAGGATCAACTCAAAATAAGCATTAATTAAACATTAAACAGTTGCGCCAAAGTCAATGCGTTGCTAATAAGAGTGCACAGCAACATCACTGCTATATTATTTATAATGCATTCAGTATCATATGGTAAACATTGCGATACTAAAAGTGCATGCGGCTTACTAATGAAATGCTCAAGCAACAGGAAATGCAAAACTTTACTGCTAGTATTATTTTCTATAAGCAGATTTCACTCGTTCAAGACACTGTGGCTAATTGGAAGACATAGGAGTGACCTGTTCGATCAAGTTACTGCCGTGTCCACCAAGTCACTCCCATGTCTATGAAGTCACTTCTATTCCAAGTTACTCCCATTTCCATTTGGTCACTCCTATTTCCATTAGGGCACTCCTATTTCCATTAGGGCACTCCTATTTCCATTAGGTCACTCCTATTTCCATTAGGGCACTCCTATTTCCATTAGGTCACTCCTATTTCCATTAGGGCACTCCTATTTCCATTAGGGCACTCCTATTTCCATTAGGGCACTCCTATTTCCATTAGGTCACTCCTATTTCCATTAAGTCACTCCCATTTCCATTTGGTCGTTACAATTTCCACTTGGTGACTCCCATTCCCATTAGGTCACTGCCATTCCCATTAGGTCACTCCCATTTCCATTTGGTCACTCCAATTTCTATCTATCAATCCAGAACTCCATAAATACTAAGTCCTTCTATAAATCATTATAGGCTAATCTCATTGTTAAGAAGCCCCCCTAGAATCCACTAATTAGCTATTTAGTCACTCTAAAGTACGCTTTGATCAAGCCAGTTTTAGGTTAATCCAAATTACAGACAGTCACTAGGCAGCAGAGTCCAGAACCGAGGCCAGCTCGGACATTAGGCAACGCACGCTGTCAACGGATCGGCCGTCATCGTCGGCCGCAAGCTTGGCCAGTCGCGGCCAGAACGGCAGCAGCTCCGGCAGGGCTGGCTCGCAGGTAACACTAACAATTGGCGATTGATTCCCGCTGGCA
This sequence comes from Macrostomum hystrix, assembly GCA_950097015.1. Lineage (NCBI taxonomy): Eukaryota > Metazoa > Platyhelminthes > Macrostomidae > Macrostomum > Macrostomum hystrix. The sequence continues at coordinate 7,692,050 of CATNEN010000007.1, read as the reverse complement.
CAGTTGGCGGACACTTCAACAACTAGCAGGTAGCCGCGGCACAATACCTGGAAGCTGATCAGATCGAACTCTTCTCCTTGATGCTCGTGACGCCGGCGAGGATTGGCGACGCCATAGTCAGCGACATTGTCCCAGGCGACTGCGGACGAGGAGGAGAAAATATTGGAGACACACAGCTAGAACTGAAATAGCTTCAGATACAAATTAATAGCCATTGAAAACAATTTTAACTGCCAACTTCACGATAGCTCCCGAAACGAATGACCGATTTTCGTGACACTCCACCAAATGGATCCAAATTTTCCACCCTTTACGATGGGCTGACATTAAAAGCTGTCCTAGTAACCATAGTCGAGATATTCAGTGATTATTGTCGAAGACCCTGGTGGCAAGGACAAATAACATTGCTCAGCATAAGCCTATTCGGCGAATCTATATTGGTTCAAAATTAAAAAGGTAAATTTTATAATCAATACAATCGTCAACAATAATAGCCGACATGATTACAAATTTATGAGCAGAAATTTTTTGCCTAAATTAATAGTTTTTGCCACTAGACACCCAGACGAGAATCGTGGAATATCTCGATGATGCCGATGTTTTGTGATTCTGGAAGTTGTTTCATCGGACAGAGAATTGAAAATTTCAGCCCTTATCTTGAATTTAACGGACCGAACAGTCAGGGTAGCTAAGGCAGTGATGTTTGTTGAAAAATGTTTGGGCCATAGACAAAATGTCTGAAAAATCTGAAAACGAGCTTGTAATGAAAAAGTACAAGAAAATATTTTTGTCTATGTCATTTAACAGCCAATAGAATGAAGCCAGAACGACAAATATAGTTCTGCCAGAGTACATGTAGCATTCCAATCAATTTTTTCCTCCATTTGGTCAACAGGAATTCATGAACTCGTGAAATTCATTTTCCTTTTTTCCTATTTTCTATGCAGCATGTCATTACGAATTGATGAAACTGGCGGCAGAAAAAATGAAAAAATTGTCAAGTTAATCAAATAAAATTCCTGATATAGGACCGGACATACAGGACTGATATAGGACTGTGTCAACAGTTGGTTTCGCTGTTGCTATTAATAAGCTAATATCTCTGATAATAGCCACATGCGCGCATGATACAACTCACATGGCTGAGATATTTCCAGTAGTATTTTGTAGAATTTGTCAAGCGGCGAGCCGGCAGCGGAGCCCGCCTGTTGCAGCTCTGAAAAAATGGAATAAAACTGAAAAGTACTTTAAACTGCGTGTCTCAGATTAGAAAACTGCTATTATCTCACCGCTGCGAACTTCTCTAAGCAGCTGTGCGTCCCCGTTGACAGCCGATGTCAACGACTTGCTGCTGGCAGTCTTGACGCCGCCTTCAGTGACAGAGCGCAGCGAGACAAGCCGCAGAGTGCTGAGAACCAAGTCGAGGTCCATTAGCAACCTTTGATAAACTGTTTAACCACTTTTCTTTGAGAAACTGAAATTTACAAGGGTAACCATGAACAGCCATTGACGATTCGATAGAAAAGTATTCATTTTAACAGCAACTTTTTTACTAACAAAACGAAAGCCCTTTTAAATGCAAACAATTAAGAATTCTTTGTTCCGAAACCTAAATTTTAGCTAGCTGATACCCGAAAATTGAATTGTTGTTGGATTCCAGATACCGAAACCGAAATTCTAGTTATTTTCCAGATCCCGAAACCGAATTTCTAGTTAGTTTCCAGTTTCCGAAACCGAAATTCTAGTTATTATCCAGATCCCGAAACCGAATTTCTAGTTAGTTTCCAGATCCCGAAACCGAAATTCTAGTTAATTTCGAGTTCCTGAAACCGAAATTCTAGTTAGTTTCCAGTTTCCGAAACCGAAATTCTAGTTAGTTTCCAGATCCCGAAACCGAATTTTTAGTTAGTTTCCAGATCCCGAAACCGAATTTCTATTTAGTTTCCAGTTTCCGAAACCGAAATTCTATTTAGTTTCCAGTTTCCGAAACCGAAATTCTACTTAGTTTCCAGATCCCGAAACCGAAATTCTAGTTATTTTCCAGATCCCGAAACCGAAATTCTAGTTAGTTTCCAGTTTCCGAAACCGAAATTCTATTTAGTTTCCAGTTTCCAAAACCGAAATTCTAGTTAGTTTCCAGTTTCCGAAACCGAAATTCTAGTTAGTTTTTAGTTCCCGAAACCGAAATTCTATTTAGTTTCCAGTTTCCGAAACCGAAATTCTACTTAGTTTCCAGATCCCGAAACCGAATTTCTAGTTATTTTCCAGATCCCGAAACCGAAATTCTAGTTAATTTCGAGTTCCTGAAACCGAAATTCTAGTTAGTTTCCATTTCGCGAAACCGAAATTCTAGTTAGTTTCCATTTCGCGAAACCGAAATTCAATTTAGTTTCCAGTTTCCAAAACCGAAATTCTAGTTAGTTTCCAGTTTCCGAAACCGAAATTCTAGTTAGTTTTTAGTTCCCGAAACCGAAATTCTATTTAGTTTCCAGTTTCCGAAACCGAAATTCTACTTAGTTTCCAGATCCCGAAACCGAATTTCTAGTTAGTTTCCAGATCCCGAAACCGAAATTCTAGTTAATTTCGAGTTCCTGAAACCGAAATTCTAGTTAGTTTCCAGATCCCGAAACCGAATTTTTAGTTAGTTTCCAGATCCCGAAACCGAATTTCTAGTTAGTTTCCAGTTTCCGAAACCGAAATTCTAGTTAGTTTCCAGTTCCGAAACCGAAATTCTAGTTAGTTTCCAGTTCCGGTACAGGTAACAGGTAACTGAAGCTCTAGTAAATCAAATTTCTAGAAGTAAGATATTTCGACGCACTAGAAGTTGGAACTCATAAGTGAGAAAAAGAGCAGGCAGGAGAAACGCATGGGTAATTGCACAGTTTGTTATCGCAGAAAGAGCATTTATTAGTTTATTAACTGTTGCACACTACAGAAATGCAGTAATTTATAGCACGCGTTGGTAACAAAATCAGTGTTGACACTTTACTTAACACTTAAATTGTACACAAATATATTTTTTGAAATTTAATTAAAAAAGTACAAATGTAATCGAAAATGCTACTGTCAGTAGGCGTAACAGAATTTCGGATGTTTTCCAGCATGAATTTCATTAGATAAGAAGCGTTTATGAATTTGCGTAGCAGAAATTGAATGCAGAAAAGCTAGAGATTGATAAATGAATGAAAATGGCCTATCAAGATATGGGATTGAGAAATGCTGACTCTGCTAGTTAGCTAAGTAAGAAAGCAAGTAAAAAAATAAAAGTTAAAAAAAACTTGTAATGACTAAATAAGAGTCCCTGCAGTCCGTGTCCTTCACGGAGATGCAGAGATGGGGGATCAGCTGGCGAGTCATCGGCACCGGTTGCACACAAAGTCTGCCGCGGCCAGCTCCTCCTCGCTGCAGCCGGCCAAGTAGGTGCACTTGGCGTGGAACCAGGCCAGGCAACGGTCGCAGCCGACCCACATGAGGTTGGGACCAACTGGTAGGCCGCACTCGGCGCCCAGGGCGCAGGGTCCTTCGTCGGATTGCGCGTCGGCTGCGGCGGCGGCTGCTGATAGATTAGCGGCGGCAATGGCAGCCGCGGTTGTTATGGCAACCGGCGTCATCGGCGGCCGCTGCTGGCGAGGCTGGCGCGACTTCCGACCCCGGCGCCGGTTCTGACTGCCGCTGCCTGGCGTGCCCGGCCCATTGAACTTCGGCAACTTCAGCACAGATGGCGGCGTGCCGATCACAGGCGCTGGGAGCGAGTTCAACGGGCGCGGTGTCAGCGGCGCCGGCTGAATCGTAGCCTCATTGACGTCGGCGGCTTCGTCATGAGCCATCGTCCGCGGCCGCTTGACTGCCAGCTCCGTCTGGTCCTGCGGGTTGTCCGACAGTTGACGCTTGAAGCCGCAGATTGGAGCTTCAGAATCAGTGCTCGGCTGGACAGCAACAGCAGCAGCAGGGGGAGGAGGAGCCGCAGCAGCAGGGGGAGGAGGAGCCGCAGCACCAGGGGGAGAAGGAGCCGCAGCAGCGGTAGGATCAGCTGCAGGAGCAGAAATCTCATCTGGTTGGTTCCGGTGTGCGGTCGCAGATTCGAAGACAAATTTAAGCTCGGATCGGAATGTGGGCACAAACTCCCCCGGCTTGATGTTCATGCCGTTGCGATGACCGAACGCCAGTACGGCTCCTTCAGTCAGCTTCACCCGCTCCAGCTTGGCAATCCGAGTAAAATTCAGGTAGGTGCCGTTCACGCTGAGGTCCTCGATATCCACGCCGCCGTCCGGCCTCGGGTGCAGGCGAGCGTGAAGGCGGCTGGGCATCATAGCCTGAGCTGTGGACTCCAAGACATAGTCAGGCTGAACACTCTGACTGCCGCGGCCCAGCAGTGTTGGCCGATCAGTAAAGATCGGCATCAGGCTGGGCGTGCGACCATAGCTGTTCATGTCGCTGACCCGGCGAAGCTGCCAGCGAAACGCTGCGCCTGACTCAGCTGCCTGCAAGTACAGTAGATCATGGAATCTTTCAGAATGCTATGTGGTGACACATTTGAGCTTGCTATACATAAAATACGAGTAGATATATTTTAACATATGCATAAAAACTGAATTCTAATTTGGAATTGCTTTTTAGTCTTGTAAAGTTCAGTATGTCAGATTTTATTTGCGATTTTGCAATGCTAATTCTGAGTTCTCCACAGCTAACCAGAAACTGGGAATTCCTATCAGTCTGATCCTAACAAATTTGTTGTTCCATTGCAATGTTATTTCATATGCAGAATAAAATGTGTATATTTGTGTAATAAAAAAATTGTATTGATTAATAAATTTAAAAAACTTTTTTTAAATAGAGCTTTAATTCCTAGGCAAAAAATGTAAAATTTTGAAAATCATAACAAGCTCTATATGGTAACTGCCAAAATAAACAGAGGCAATCCATTTTTAAGACAATGCATGGCAACATATATATATGTTGTTGTAAATATAAATAATAGATAAATATATATATATATATTTTTACTCTAGCTAGCCTAATTGTTATAATTGGCTTTTGCTTTGGTCTGTTATAATACATACATGCGCAACACCCAGCCAACATGGCCAAACCGGCCGGGTGAAACGAGGGCCAAGCAAGGTAAGTCGCAAAAACCAATCAACCAAGCACAAAAAATCAAAGGGGGGACCATGGGACAAAAAAGGAAGGCATGAAGAAGGGGAAAATGGGGAGAGAAAAATAGAGCAAACTAAGTTGCACGGCTGGCTAAGATTTGGGAGGTTGTACATGTATGTTATAATAGCTAATTTATACCTAATTCAGGAAAATTTGTGGGAACTCATAGAAACAGTTATAAAAATACATGATTAACATTTTTTCTCCAACCTTAGTTAATGTTTTAATTTATCAATTATCATTTGTTTTACTCATGTTTAATGATAAAGCCTTTGACTTACAGATAAATGCATATGTATAAAGGCCTTACTGTGAAAAGCTAAATTATATAGATATTTGAAAGGCAGTTTTTTATCTAAAAGTCTAAATCAAAATCATTATTCACCCACATTTCTGAAAATGAAAAATTAGACCTAATTAAATTTCCAAAATAGAAATTTTCTAAAACTTGTTACTTACAGTAACTTTTTTTAATTTTTGCGAAGGTTATAATGTCTGCTTTAACTAGTTTTTCAGTGTTTACGAATTTATTCACTTTGGATATTTTCAAAAATAAATGGCTGCAAGTGGCTTAGGCCTACTGACAACATAAACTAAAAAATCAAAACAAAATTTCAAGTATTACACTCTAACAAAATCTAGTTAGGGTTAGGAATATATAAATTCCTAAATGAAACAAACTTTAAATTTACTACCAAGACATTCATTCAGACAAACATGGCTTTATAGGCTACCACTTAAATATATATACTACTAACATAGTGAATACTAGCCATACTAGATATAATTTCTATTTCTAAGAAAAAATAAGCTTGATTGGCTTGGCCTATTGGTATTATATCATGAATACAATAATTTGGTATTTTGTAGGCTTAAAAGTATTCAACTTATCAACATACTCCTAAATCGGGCCTTATGTGCACCTGACAGCACAGCTGCAGCTGGCTATTGTGTGGCAGAGTTAAGTTAAGTGCATTGCTAAAAGAGACAAAATGACATAATTGCTCCTGTCACAGTTGAGTCAAGAACAAAAAGTCTGACCTTAAAGATAATTATAGTCTGACATGAGCCATAGGCCTAACCACTTGGTTATAACCACTTTATGAGCATAAAAACTAAAAAAATAACACAAGGTCAATAAAAATAAATCGCATTGATTAACTAGCATAGGCTAGCCATGATTATGATATCTATAGGCCTGGGCTTACTTCGTAAACTTATCTCGCAAAACATATTTGAGAGATAAGGCTAAGCTTAGGCTATAGTATAGGCCTAGGCCTTGCTATAGTATAAATAAGGAGTATAGCCACCGGAGTATAACAGGTCTATAAATGTTATACGTTGTAAAATAAGAAAATATGAATAAGTATAATCTGCTTTAAGCAAGAACGAAACAAAATTAGGAAAATTTATGTCGCAATCTTGAGTCGCAAAAGCAATAAAGAAATGTTTCATTAAAAGCACAGTGCGCACCACGTGTACGTAAAACAAATGACATCATTCTCAGAAAAAACCAGTACTTGTATTTCCAATAAAATTATCTAACGAACCATTCAACCCGGAATAATACTTACAAGTGCCTTCGCTAAAAAGCACAAAAAGAGTATTTTCTATGGATAAAAATAGAGAAGATAATAAAGAGAAATCATAGAGGTTCATGAAGGCATTGAGCGTGTTATTTTATTCAGCGTCTGCACATGTTGCACTGAATTCATGCGAAATGTGGCAAATCTAGACAATGGGGTCGAACTAAAGCGTTCGTAAGATACGTTTGATGATAGCTGTAGCTCCTATCTCATCATTGTAAATAACGGGCCTTAAGTTTGAACTTAGGGATAGGCAAGCTTTACACTTACAGTACGTGCCCAATGTCAATAACTGCAGCTTTTGGGTGTGAACTTTCAAGGCATAGTCAAGTCTTTAGACAATTGTGATATCGCTGTATGATCCACTACATACATGTACAATATTTCCCTTGAAATCAAGCAAAATAAATTAATTCACTTCAATTTTCGGCGGTTAGCAAGCATTTTGAGCTCCCTATGTCGATTGTACTCATAAATTTTACTCTCTGCTGTAACTCCATTTTCCAATTTCTGTCTCTGCCGGCTCTGCTCGCTGTGTGCACAATAGATATATGCTTATGGAATTAGGCAATCTTATTTACATAAGTAATCCATCACTGTGCTTCATCAGTTGCGCCGCTCTAAAAGTAGCCGAAATCTGAATATAGATTAATATTCAGGAAGTAGGGATTATGGAGCTCCCGAGTTATTTGAGCAAGTTTCGGTCTATTCTTTTATTCAGCACGTAGCAGCTGACGTAATTTCATTATCACAGTTACGCTCGTATATGCATGCTGCGATTGTCAAATCAACCTTGCCAAAAATCAGCAAAGCTCCAGAGTTATTCAATATAATTTTTTCTGTACACGATTCGAAATAAGTAGTTGACGAAATAAGTGTGTAATCTGTCTAAATTAAATATTTCTTATTTTCAGCTACCCGAAAAGAAACGGATCGAAATCCAACAAACAATAGAACATGACTACTTTTTCTTTTTTTAAAATCTATTTACATTTTTCTTATTGAGCAGATCAAAATCTTAAAACGGCATTTTCATCATTTGCGAGATGAAACCCTGATGAAATCATGAAATTCGATTTATAAGGCAAATACTAACTGCATGATGTTTTTTAATAAGGCACAATAAATAAGAAATAGTTTGACGCAGGCTATCGCTGAAGCGCATTGTCTGGGCAGCTGGTGTCTGATAATGGCCCTGAGCGGGGCAGATGGCTGCGGGGATTGGCGACATCCAATCATCGCTGAGCTCGGAGCAAACGGAGGCTCGCGGCTCGGAGATAAAATGCGTGGCAAAAGAGCTCTTGCAACGCCTTGCCAAATAACTTGGACAGATGGTCCGGCCAGCACAGTTGTGGGAAGGAACGACTCGCCACTGAAACTGAAACTATACAAGTCAAGCAGTTCAATGGAGGCAGCGAAGTGCGCGAACCTGGCCGAACAACGGAGCGAAAGTGAGCAATTTTCTAATCCAGTTGCTCACATTCTGTCAGCTGAGTTTAAAGTTTATGCAGAACACATTTTAGCCAATGATGTATTAGCACATCTGAAAGGCTGCTGCTTGTCGATTTTTAACAAAAAATGCATCAGCTTTTGAGATTTTTCGCACTTGAAAGCTTCCGGACCGGAGGCACTCAGGCAGAGTGGCAGCGCGTCCTGTGGCGCCACTTCACTTTGCTAGCTCAGCATGTTGAGCCTCCCTATAATCTTTACTCTGCTCAGACCGATAAACTTTGTTTTTTTTACATTCTCGACCTAATTTTCTGGCGTCAAAAAATATGTGACGCTAATTAAAAAAACATTTTTTATCTTGAAATTTCAGTACAATTCGTTAACAATGGTCTTAGGAAACTCAACAGTTTTCAGTATTCAGCCCGAAGGTCATTCCTTCAACGAGATTGTTGTTTACCAGGATCTTCCGATTCTGAATAATTTCCTGCACATCTAATAGTTCAATACTGGCGAGTCTAGCTGGCAATGTGCTATGTGTACTAGCGCTCTGCTTCTGTCTTTGATTAGCTCGAACAGTCTACGTAGTCTACGTAGACTTAATGAGTCTGGCGGGGGTGGGTGGAGTGGAGACCAAATCAAGTCCGAGCATTGTCCAGGGCGCTTTTGCTTATCCAATTTCCTCAAGCAGCGAGCCATCATCCCAATCATCGTTAGGACTCTCTGTGAGCCAGCCAGCATGTTTTCGCATTCATTGGCACGGGAAATTATCATCATGCAGGCTTAGCTTTCTCTGAATAAGAAGAGCACTTGGCAATCAGCTAGGTAAACCCACTGTCAATTCGTACTCATTTCTGGCATCTAAACTGAGCCTTAAACTGTCGATGCCAAACTTTGCGCGACTAAACATTTTCCGTGTTAATAAATTAACAGTCAATTCGCTATGCTGCCAGAGCTACTAAGCTAAGCTCCTTGGCTTGCTTCTTACCTGGGACGGCCCTCTGTATCCTTTCCCATGCCAATCTGCAGCAGGGCTGACAGGTGCGCCTTCTTTGGTTCGGGTAAATATTTGCCATATCTCCCCTTCTCTCTTCTCTCTCTAAGCTCACTAAATTCCAGCAGCAACAACCGAGAGGTGGATTTTTCTCCCAACGGATCCGTCGGGTTCCGAACCTGCCGCCCGCCTCAGTGGCAAAGTGGGCCGGATTTAGTCGATGAATTTCGGAATTCCGCCACGGACAATGTCGGATGCAAAGGAGCTCCGATACGCATAAAAACAGACGCGGGCAGGCAGGGATAGCCGACAGGCTGGCCTCCTTGTAAGCCTGTCATGTCCAGCTGCCCAGGCCTCTGTAAGATGATTGAACGGCGAAGAGGCTGTTCGCATTGATTTCTGCTCAGGTTAATGGGAAAGTGCAGAATGCACTTGAATCCTTCAGGCTTTGGTGCTGCCGGCTAAACTAAAGTCTTTCAGCAAATAGACGGATGTCCATTGAGCTCCCTTGAGCTAGCTTGAGTACATCTTGACGAGGTGCACACTCGACTCTACCAGGCCGTGGCAGTCCTAGCTGTGCATTAGTCGCAGACAGGTGAAAATGTCATAGATGAAGATTAGCGCGCTTGATCCATAAAGTGATTCCAGGCTTTTTGTGCCTTCAGTTGCTATGTATAGTGAGGCTAGGCTTGAGTCAGTATGCTTAGGCAATAATAGCTTTTCGAAGACGATATGTATAGAAAAATGTTTGCAAGTGACGTAGATTGCGGCGTTTTTTAAATTACGCAGTACAAGCCAACAAACAAACACGCAACTTTCTTGCATGCGTACAAATATCCACCGAGTCCGCTGATCAATAATTGACATTTAGTCGGCCAGTTCGCAACGCTGATGAGGTTCAGGACGGATGCCACCTGGCAGAAGGTCTGCTTTTCCCATGGGATGTCGAAACTACTTGCTTCAGCGCTCGGCATGGAACAAGAAAGGTTTTTTGTCAAATTCTAAAAAGTTGGCTTGAAGTCAACTAAGCGAGTCCATAAGGCTGAAATGCATGCGGAGTCCATGAATTATTAAGAAATCTGAAAAACTTTTCTAAACACTGCATGCTGATACGTGTTGCGAGGCTTCTTGGAAAAATGTCATAAAAGTTAGGCGATGAAACAAACTGTCAGCGCAGGTATCTTCTGTTCTGAAATTCTGCCGACAAAATATCTCGATAGAGCAGCACAATATTGGATCCCTTTAAACTTTTTCCGAGTCATCCGACTTTAATAAAAGTTTTTTTGAGCTCATTACTCCACCGTTACGTTCAACTTAACAAGAAAGTTAATAACGTTAGCCACAAGCCCGCTTCAGCGAGCGAACATTGTCCACCCCGTTCTCTCTCACATTCTCTCTGTCAGAGTGAGCTGCCAATCTTCTTTGTATTTTTAGGCGACCGTGCAAGCAAGCAGCCACAGCAGAAGCCTTCATGGTACGCCTCGCCGCTGCACTGCCCCGCCTTCTTCGACGGCGTCCGCTGCTGGCTGCCCGCGGTCAACGGCTCCACCGTGCGGCTGCCCTGCTACGAGGGTGAGCGGCTGTTATGAAAAGTACAGGCCTTGTCGGAGGTCAAGATTTTTTCTGGTTCTATTAACAAAAGCCCTTCCAAGATTTATTTCCCAGGCGACGCAATGGGTTATCGACCCAGCCAGCGCTCCGGGGATTTCATTCGATTTGCAAGTCAGCAATGCGGCTTTAATTATTTTTTCTTCTCGTCGAGCTAGTCGGCAGGGCTGTGCGGCATCAGGAGTAACGATTTCTGGTGTTCCGGCACGCCAGCCCAGGGTTGAGTTCGAGAGCGCGAAAGCACAAATCTAATTCTTCATTCGTTGAAAGTTTTGACGTCACTAAAACTACTGGCCTGAAGTTGTAAATAATTGCATGATGCCTCATCAATGCAGGACCTCCGAAATCTCATGATAAAAGATAAAAGTATCGAATAAAATACACTATTTGTTGCATGACCCGCCAACTCAGGCTCTGACACGTTCGCCTTCCGAGTGTGTCACGGATCCGGCCGCTGGCTGCGACAGGACGGCCAGCCCGCTGACAATGCCCTGCAGTCGTACTCAAACTACTCAGCCTGCATCCCGCAGTTCTCAGCCGCCTTCGTCAAGAATAAGTCGATTTTGGACATCCTTGTAAGACATTGAACGCATTTGGTTCAAAAAATCTTTAACTTAATTTGAGCATGATAATTGTGCATTGGTGAGCTCTTTTCCGCATCCAGCTGATCGACATGGCCGTGCGAGTCAACGAAATTGTGGAGATCGTCGGCGACATTCTGTCCTGCGTGTTTCTAGCCTGCGCTGTGCTCATCTTCTTCAAGTGCAGGTGAGCACAAATTCGTGACTAATTTCAGAGCACCGATCGGCAGGATTTTTCCGCATATTCATCCCCGTATCCCTTTGGCCTCGGGGCGACTGGATACAGGCCCACCTCCCAGCTGCTTCCACTAGGCATCCCAGGTCGGCGGGAAGAATCTCCCATCACTTAGGCAGGGATCGATCAGCGACAAAGCTTGCAGCTGCCACTAAAAGTGCTGGAGTCCTACATCCGCTGGTTTGCAGGCAAATAACTGTGTTGGCAGTGATTGGCCCTACTAAAAGCAGACATGGCAGTCTTGGACAATGGGTGGGACCGTGTGAGTGAAGTTTGCAAATGAGTCTGCTCAAATCACGGGACAAAAGCTTGACAAAAACTTGCCCAAAAATTGGAAAGTGCTTTCTCTATGTCTGAAGCTGAGCACTTTATCTAAAATATGGAGTAAAACTGGAGTCGCAACTAAGGCAAGGTATTACAGTAGGTAATAGTTGGCTTGAGCACGCAGAGTTTAATATAATTTTATGCATCAATTTTTTGACAGTTGTCTCGCACAGGCAAATATCGCAGACCATTGTTATTCGCTCTATTGTTTTTTCCTACCCGCAGCGGCCTCCGTAACCAGCGCACGAAGATCCACCGCAACCTGTTCCTGTCTATGCTGGCCCAGACTTTGCTGCACCTGCTGCTGGCTAGTCGGGAAATTCTGCTCAGCCGGGCCGGCGACAGCAGCGCGGCCCGCAGCTTGAAAGCTCAGGTGAGCAACTGCTCAAGGTGTACCATGTGTACTTTAATTCTTAAAGAAGATACTTCTGAGGAATAATTGGTTATGCATCGGCCTCTATGTAGTAGCGAATCACTCTGAGAACTTGACCGTCCGACAGACGCGAAATAAAATCCCGAATTGGGAGCGAAGCTCTTGGGACTCGCTTCAGCAGGTTTCAGAGCCGCTTTTCAGAGCATGCATGGTTTCGGGTTTTGAATCCAAGGCAGACTGACTTCCCAGCGGTCTGGGCTAAGGGGTCGGCAGATTAAGTTGATTTTTTTGATCGATTGAGAACGCGCAGCTGCAGAGCTGCAGACGGGCTATTAACATTTTAGCGGATGGGATTGTGGAAAGCCAATTTTCGGTTGATTGTGGAAAGCCACACTTCACAAGTCGTGTTAATTGAACTTCGGTCTCAGACCGGACACGATCGTGCGCAGACGCACTCTAGGGAGCCAGAGGATAAATTTCGTTTGTTTTTGAGGATTCCTTCGGCTAGCCTCGTAAATGCCTTGTCTGCTATCCGCCTGTGGTTGGACTTTAGCATAGAGTGCTGCAATTTTACCATAGACTGCCATACTTCTACTACAGATCTTACTGGACTTCTAACATAGAATGCTGCACTTTTGCAATGAATCGTTCTGAACTTTTACCATAGAGCTCTGAACTTTGAGGACAAGGTGCTGCAATTTCATTATGCAGCAGAGCTGGAATATAAAGTGCTGGACTTTTATCAAAAAGTGCTGGTCGTGTACTTTTGTCGTAGAGTGCTGATTATGGACTTTTATCATAGAGTGCTGGTCCTGTACTTTTGTCGTAGAGTGCTGGTCCTGTACTTTTGTCGTAGAGTGCTGGTCCTGTACTTTTGTCGTAGAGTGCTGGTCATAGTCTTTTATCGTGGCTCGTTCTCACTTCGTACCCCAGAGCTCGGAACTTTGATGAAAAAGTGCTCACTTTCACTATCAAGATAATTGATTGCCAATTCTCTCCAACATAGCCGTACGTGTGCATCCTCTTCAAGTGCATATGGGAGACCAGCCGCACCTCCATCTTTGCCTGGATGCTCGCTGAAGGGATTAACATTCACGATAGAATTGCGGTCACCGTGTTCCAGACCAACACGGAGATGTGGCCCAGCTACCTGTTGGGATACGGTAAGTTTTGAAGCCCAGCGAATTGATAAGTCACGCACAGCACTTCCTACACACTGATCGCCACTTGTTATACAGGTCTGCCTGTTGTCCCAACAATCGCCTGGGCCAGTGTTATTCTGTGGCGCAAGGAGCATGCGCCTAACGAGTGAGTCAGCACCAGGTTGGCATAGTCTATGGCCTTAAGTCCCTGTCAAATGTCAGCTCGAATGCCGTCTCCTTTCAGATGCTGGAAGGAGGCATTCTTCTCACCGTTCTACTGGATCCTGAGCGCCTGTCGGATTTTAACCTTCGCTGTGAGCTAACTCGCAGCAACTCCGTGGATTTATTTTGTTCCGGATTGATTTTGTCCAGAATAAAAACTGAGCCTTTTCTAATGTGCTAGCTCAGAGTTAGGTGAAGAAAAAGCTAAATCCAGCACTTTAACATGCCAAGAAAGTAAACAGTCTATTTTTTCTGAGCATCCAAAGGGCACTGATCCTTTTGACATGTTCTCAATTACAACCCAGTGAAGCGTGACCAGTGCAGGGTATACAGAATAGTCTAAGTCTAGATAGCCATTTATGAATCGAAAGCAGCTGATCGCACAGACCCGTGTCAAGCCCAGAGTCAAGCCCGGGCGAGCAATGCAGCGGCTTGAAAAATTGGCTCTGCCATCATCGGTGGCAGCTGCGGGCAAGCTGTTGCCAACTTTAGCTCGTTGGAGGCCAGAACTAACGAAATTTGAGGAATTTTATTCAGTTTCAATGCGTTTCTCAATTGTATACGAGATTAGAGATTACGAAACGACTGGCCTCGCCACCTCCACCGCAGATCAACATTGGCTTCCTGCTGAACGTGCTTCGAGTCCTGGTGATGCGCCTTCGTGAGAACCGCTCCAATGAGACCCAGCAGATGAGGTGCGAATTTTCGATGCAGGTGGTTGTAGATCCACTGCATGGCATTGAACTGTACTTATACTTTTCAACGCTTAACAGTAGACCACGGGGTTATTTCAAATACCCACTGCCTACTTCACGACAGCTCCCATGAATGACCGATTGCGTGAAAGTCCACCATCTGAACTTTCAAAGCCGTCCGACGTCAGCATCGAGATATTCGGCGATTCTTCTCAAAGACCCTGGTGACAAGAACAGTAATATTGCTCTATATAAACTTCTATGGCTAAAAGAGGTTGTAGCCTAGTGGTTAGGGCGTCGGACTCACGACTTGAAGGTCGGGGGTTCGATTCCCGACTCCACTGGAACAATTTGTTTCCTTTAGCAAGACACTTAACTCTGCATTGCTTCAGTTCACCCAGCTGTTATATGGGTACCAGCATCAGCTGGGATAATTGAAGGTGGGTGTGGCGTCCCCCCAGTCCATGGACTGAACAGCTGTACGCAGCCTTCAGATGCGCCGCGCAATAGCTGCGGCTGTGCTGTCGGCTGCACATCTGGCCCGATTGGGGCAGGTGTAATCAATTATTATGATTATTATTTTTATTTTTAATTATTAATTTTAATTATTATTAATTGTTATTATTATTATAAATATTATTATGGCTAATGCATATTATTTCAAAAATGAAAAAAATAAATTTATTCAAGCCAAAATAGTTACAATGATAGCCGACATAAATACATGATGAAATTTCGTGAGCAGAAAATATATGCCAATATTTGTAATTCTTGCCACCAGCCACCCCCGACGAAAATCGTTGAATAACTCGACGATGCCGATGTTTTGTGACTCTGGAAGTTTTTTCATCGGAAAATGTTAGCCGTGCTCTGGAGTTTCATGGCGATTGGTTGAATATTTTGGGTAATCTGTTTGGGTAATCTGTTTGGGTAAGCTGTTTGGGTAAGCTGTTTGGGTAAGCTGTTTGGGTAAGCTGTAATCTTTCGTCTACCTGTTACTATCTTCCAGGAAAGCACTGCGCGCTGCCTTCCTGCTGCTGCCGCTGCTGGGCATCACCAATGTGATCTGCACGGTGCCCGACCCCGTCAATACCGTCACCTTCATTGTGGTCACCACGCTGAAGTCCTTCCTGCTTAGCTTTCAGGGCCTGTTCCTGGCCCTCATGTACTGCTTCCTGGACAAAGAGGTGCTGGCAGTTGTTGATCCGATTTGAATTTGTAGACCCTAATATGGTACAGTACGAAGGAAGTTATCATCGCGAATCGGTGCTAAAAACGTTTTTATAATTTTAAATTGACTGAAGCTTAGACATGAGCTGAGGTCTAAAATCGAGCTAATATTATAATTTTCCTTTTTGTACGAGTACAAATTTACTTTTAAGCATAGAATTCGTAATTGTTCTAATTTCCTGATAAAACAAGTTAGTTTCTTGTGCTGCTTTGTCTAAGCTGTTCTAGTCTCTAGCATTGAGTAAAAGCTACAATTCCATGATTGGATTTGATTGATTTTACATCAGATACTACTCAATAGTAATACTTGCAACAATCGTACTAAATAACTAAGCGAGTCGCTGTTCCTGACTGCTGCAGGTGCAGGCCGCCCTCCGCCGTCTCATCGCCCGCCAGCGCATGCATCGAAGCCTGCCCGGAGCCGGCGGCGGAGGTGGCGGCGGGAGTGCCAGCCGTCGAGACATTGGTATGACGCTGGCCGACGAAGAGGCGGAGCTCAAGGTGAACACCGCCGCCAACACCGACGCCACCGCGACGAAGGTCCAGATCGAAGCCGGCGGAGCATCGGACAGCCGTCTAATCAGTAGCGACGATGTCAACTGAAGCCTAAACTAACTAGAAGGGGACAGGTGGGAGTGTTCTTGCCCTAAGTTGTTGCTTGAGCAGCTTCGCTTTGCTTAGATTCTCATCCAGCATTGTTTCAGTTGAAGCCTGGTTCTGCCGTCATTGATTAAAAATACTCAGTTTTCTCTTTCGCCATCATTTTATATCGCTTGCAGTTCGAGTCGAGAAAAAAACGAAAATTTCTAACAGTTTCATTTGTCAGCAGTCGATTTCAATTAATACTCTTGTGCGATTTCCCTCTAGAAATCGATATTTTGCCTGCATTCGATAATTAACTAGCATTCTCAGTCAATTAGTTTCTTTTGTTAAATTGTGTAAGTCTTGAAAACTCATTTGTGCGAACTGATAACAAACGTTCTCTTAAAAAATTATCGTTCTCTAAAGCAACAGAAAAACGTCGCTTCAGTCAAAAATTTTTTTTTTAAATCGTGAGAAAAAAGTTATTTTATGTCTGTTGTCGCTTCTTCTGCGCGCTTAGCAACCAAGAACTGCATAAATCGACACAACACTTTAAAAGTCTGCTGACAGTGGCTACGTACGGATCGCTCTGCTGCGGCTGCCGTCTCGCGTTGTCTTCCCACGCCACAATGCTCCACTTTGAAGACGTTTAACTTGCATATTGTACGAGCTAGTTTTTGCTTGCCTCCTTACTAGTGGGGGAACTCAGTGGCTTGTTATATTTTGATCAACTCACTGAATAATTTTTCATGATGTCTCAGTAGATCGCTGATGAATCCTTCATGATGTCTCAGTGAATCACTGATGAATCCTTCATGATGTCTCAGTGAATCGCTGATGAATCCTTCATGATGTCTCAGTGGATCGCTGATGAATCCTTCATGATGTCTCAGTGGATCGCTGATGAATCCTTCATGATGTCTCAGTGAATCACTGATGAATCCTTCATGACGTCTCAGTGAATCGCTGATGAATCCTTCATGATGTCTCAGTGAATCGCTGATGAATCCTTCATGATGTCTCAGTGAATCGCTGATGAATCCTTCATGATGTCTCAGTGGATCGCTGATGAATCCTTCATGATGTCTCAGTGAATCACTGATGAATCCTTCATGATGTCTCAGTAGATCACTGATGAATCCTTCATGATGTCTCAGTGAATCGCTGATGAATCCTTCATGATGTCATAGTGAATCACTGATGAATCCTTCATGATGTCTCAGTGGATCGCTGATGAATCCTTCATGATGTCTCAGTGGATCGCTGATGAATCCTTCATGATGTCTCAGTGAATCGCTGATGAATCCTTCATGATGTCTCAGTAGATCACCGATGAATCCTTCATGTCTCAGTGGATCGCTGATGAATCCTTCATGATGTCTCAGTGGATCGCTGATGAATCCTTCATGATGTCTCAGTGGATCGCTGATGAATCCTTCATGATGTCTCAGTGGATCACTGATGAATCCTTCATGATGTCTCAGTGGATCTAACGCTCACTGTATCGTTGGACCTGTTAAAAGCCTTGGAGAACCCGTATTGTCTACAAGTTTGAAATTTATTGACGCCGGTCACTAATTCGTCCGCAAACTCTTCTAAAAATAGCCCAGGAAAGTCCGAAGTCTGGGGGATTCCGTTGCCAAAATCAGGCCGATGTCACTAAAAGTACAAGCGATTAGCAGTACGCTCTACCGGCTCTAATCTCGTGCACCCTGTGGCCCAATACTCATGGAATATTCCGTAGCTGAGTTGTGCTATTGATATGCTGATAGCTACTCCGCTCCAGTTTGAAAACTCTTGAATACAATCGCTTGAGTCGCTCTTTGACCTTACTCAGAGCGCGGCCATGCCAGTTCGTGCCACGCACCGGCTGCTCCTAGATTGAACAGTTTAGCAAAGTGCAGAGACTCAAGTCAGTAAGGGCAAGCAATTGCTAAATTGATTTGCTCAGTTGATGGCGAAAGGCACGCAATACAATAATTGTGTATGCATATATTTGCACAGCGAGCATCAGCTCCGCCCTCCAAAGGGGGATTAAAGTGCCAAAAAACACAATGAGTTTTATAGTTCTTAACAGGTTGACAGGGCTAGCATTGCAGCACATGCGGAATCTGATGCGACAAAAAACACAGTTGTAAAGCGCACAGAAGTGCTCAGTGGCACACGAGACAAAGGAGATTTCTCAGAAAGAATCACGCAGCGGTTCAAAATAGGAAACAAAACAACAAATTTTATGCCGAAAAGCGAGTGAAAAGAATCAACGATTTTATAAAATCAGAATTCCTCTTTCAAACAAAGGATGTTGAATTTCTATCTCGCTAGTTATGCAAAGCATAGGAGGTAACAATAAGCATTTAGCTGTGCTAAGAATCCAAGAATTACAGATATCCAACAGGCAAGCCGTGCAGCGCAATCAATGATTTCGATTCCTGGAACACCCAGCCAAATAAGCCAGGGTGTGGATTTGTTTCTGTCCAGGTCTGGCCTGATAGGCTCGCTCGAAGAAGCGGACTTCAGCAAGCGAATGTACATCCTATCCCCGATTGTACATGGCACAGTCCCGCCCGCGGAGGTTGGCTGGCAAGCGATGTACATTCAGTTAACGATATTTTGATTGGATTTGTTTCTATGGAAATCATTGATTTAGGCAGTCGATGTCTCATAAGCAAGATAATAAAATATGTACATATTGCTCTGTGCTTAATTGTGAGAGACGCATAAAAGTACAATTAAATAAATATATCTAGATAACAGTGCAGCATCAGTGCTGAACGCGCAGTCGCGGGTTGGCAGAAATGCACGCCCGAATCCCCACCCCGGCTGCCCACGGCTGCTCGACTGACGAAGAAAGGAAAGCCTGCAAGCTTACAACATTGATTGAATCGAACGGAAAGAAACCGCCAAAAATAACAGTTCCTTTTGTCACCCAGGACAGGGCAGCGAGTGGGGGGCAGTCGGTAAAATTGGGTAGGGAACAGCAACACAAAAGAGCTTCTTTAGACCGAGTCCTAAGCCATATTTTTGCTGTTGGCATCCAAAAGTAGCCCTACTTTGGATGAATCGAGCCGTAGGAGCTCAAGAGAAGCCTCAGTCCGTCACGAGTTCCTGCATTAGCGGCGGCACCCGGGCGACCTGCAGCGCCTTGGCGGCGTCGCTGTAGCAGGTGTCCAGCCAGCGAATCTTCAGCAGCAGCAGCAGGGCCTTCTTGCCTGTGTAGCCAAGCACTCGGCCTTCCGGTTCACAGCCGGCTGCGGCGGCGGCGACATCGTCCAGGTAGGCGAGGTAGTGCCACTGCACCTGGCGCAGGATGACCTTCTCGGCCTCGCTGAGGCCAAGCGGCACGTCCTCCTCAAGCAGGTAGAGCGCCATGAGCACCACGGCGGCCAGGTGGCAGCGGTCGCCAAACAGGCGCCGCATCTCGCGGTAGAAGCTGGTCAGGACGCTGTACATGCGCTCCACATCGGCTGGTGTGTACAGGGTTCGGCCGTCAAGCAGGCAGCGCTTGGTCAAGCACATGAAAGTGCCGTAGACGCCCTCCCTGGTCGGGATGACCGCCTCCTCATTACCGGGCCCGCCGTGGGTATCTATGGGGTAAACCCAGGCGTCGCGACCCGAATCGTAGTTCAATAGGCTCATGATCTGCAGGGCGCCGAAGACACGCATCTGCGGGTCCGGAAAGTTTTCAGTTCAGCCGTTGTCCAAAGGCCTGCATTATGTATCCATTACACACGGCACTGAATCTTAAAGTAACTAACCTTGACAATCCGGCCAAGCAGCGCCTTGTCCAGCTGGTCGAAATAGGGCAGGTGCGGGATCAGGCGGATCATCTTGCGGATCGGATTGTCCATGCAGGCGAAGCCGTCCTCCAGGTAGAAAATCTTCATCAGCAGGGCGCCAGCTGATTTGTGATCCTGCGGCTCGAGGTACTCGCTGACACAGCCGAGCAGCTTGCGGATTGTGGGGCTGGCCTCCAGCTGCCGACTTTGGGGAGCCTCGGGGCTGAACTCCGCCTCGCTGCCGTCCTCTTCTTCTTCAATTTCCTCATCGTCAAGCTCTTCTTCGTCGGCCTCAGTCCGCGGCAGGGCCGCCAGCAGCGGCTCCTCGTCGACAAAGTCGGCGGCTTCCATCTTGACTCGCAGCGGCTGTGAGAGCGGCGATTGGCGCCTGCCGGACACTGACGGCGCGGCGTCGTCGCTGATGCTGCTGCGGCTGCCGCTGAAGCTGCCGGCGGAGCTGCCGGGCAGGGCGGACAGCAGCTGGTTGATATCGACGCTGGCAGGGATTCGGCACCAGCGGTAGCGCGGCTTCTTGAAGGTGGGCCGGGCGCGGCTGCGCAGTTTCTCGTCGGCTGTGTAAACAGTAGGGAGTCGTAAAGTAGAGTAGACAGATTGGTCGTGTCAGAGTAGACAGATTGGTAGGGTCAGAGGTGACCGATTGGTAGGGTCAGAGTACACAGACTGGTAGGGTCAGAGTAGACAGACTGGTAGGGTCAGAGTAGACAGACTGGTAGGATTAGAGTAGACAGACTGGTAGGGTCAGAGTAGACAGACTGGTAGGGTCAGAGTAGACAGACTGGTAGGGTCAGAGTAGACAGACTGGTAGGGTCAGAGTAGACAGACTGGTAGGGTCAGAGTAGACAGACTGGTAGGGTCAGAGTAGACAGACTGGTAGGGTCAGAGTAGACAGACTGGTAGGGTCAGAGTAGACAGACTGGTAGGGTCAGAGTAGACAGACTGGTAGGGTCAGAGAGCCATGAAAAGCCCTGGAAAGCCGCTGATGGCAAGCCCGCACTCACAAAGGATGAGCTCTTTGCGCATGCCGACGGCGAAGCACTTCCGCAGCCGGCAGGCGGTGCAGGAGCGCCGGAACTCCCGAGACACGTTGCAGTTGTTGTAGTGCAGGCAGCGAATCTGCGACGGCTGGGAAGACAAAAAAGTAACGCCAATTGAAACGAGTGAAACGCTTTACCGACCTATCAATCACTCGGTCAGTCAGCTCACCTCTCGCTTGGCGTTGCGCCTAAAGAAGGTCTTGCAGGACTCGCAGGTGGCCACGCCGAAATTGTTGCCCGAGGCGGCCAGGTGGCAGACCAGGCACTCGGCGTCACCAGACAACACCGGCTGACGGCTTCGTCTGACTGCCTGCTGCTGCTGGTGCCGATGCTGGTGCTGGTGCTGATGCTGATGCTGATGCTGGTGCTGATGCTGGTGCTGCTGCTGGTGCTGGTGCTGGTGCTGATGCTGCTGCTGCTGCTGCCGCCCTGGCCAATAGACATCTTCTGGATTGACTTCTTCCAGTTCCTCTTCGAAGCTGCCAGTCATAAAAGTTGTGTACAAATTACTTGCGCTAATAAGCATAATAACCAATGATAGCAAGGTAATAATGAAGCTCAGGCGGCAGTTAACTTACCTGTTCTGATCGCTGTCCCACATAGCTAGCGTGTGTGTATTTAACCTTCAAAGTTAATAGAGTAATTCTTGCGCTGGTCAGGGATTGCCCCCCTCGTAAAGTTTTTAGCAACGGAAAGCCCGCCTGACAGGCAGAGGCTCGGGCAAGGCCAGGAAGGCTAAACGGGTTTCGTGTTTGACGGCCAGCCAGTGTGGCCCCTGCAATTGTGTATATACGCATGCAGGCCGCGGCTGAACTGGCTGAACTGGCTGGCTGGCTAGCTGGGGTGGCGGCCCCCAAACGGCCGTGCGAAACACGCCGGCCAATGGCGAGACTGGG
The DNA here is from genome assembly GCA_950097015.1 of Macrostomum hystrix. Taxonomy (NCBI): domain Eukaryota; kingdom Metazoa; phylum Platyhelminthes; family Macrostomidae; genus Macrostomum; species Macrostomum hystrix. Next base: position 7,670,151 of record CATNEN010000007.1, on the reverse strand, counting down.
CAAGGGCCTTGACGCGGGGTTGCCGGCAGCGTGAGTAATGGAGGGGGTGGGCCGGTGGAGACAGGGCCGGAATGGCGTGAGGCCAGGCTGTGTCTAATGGCGGAGGGTGGTGGACTGTTTGGACTTGTCAAGGACGCGCAGCGTGCGTGGCCCGAGCTGCCCTCTTCCATTCTCTCATTATCGTTCTCTTGCTCAAATGTACTCGAGTGCTGAAGCACTTTTAGAGCCTCCTCTCTTCCCCTTTTTTATCCTCTGATATTCAGACGTGCAGTGCATGCTGGGGTGGCGGGTGGCAGCTAGACCATCTCTCCGGCCTGATGCCAGTGAGAGCGCGCTTGCTTGCACTTTTAGCCCAACCAAAGAGATGGGACAGTTTGCAGTTGAGAAAATTACTCGGCAATGCCGAGCCCTGTCACTGGCGAAATACGATTGCTTTGGGGTGCCTTGCCTTTGGTAGCCAAGAACAATGCATTTCCCTAATAGACAGTAGGAATTGCTACGAGCTGGATCCTTCGATACGCGTGCTTGATAGGAGCCGCATCGCCATCAGATCGGCGCAGACAGGTTCATTTGAAGGGCCCGCGGCCTCACGGTCACGCACTGGGGGGATATGAAATGTCAGACTTTGGCTTGGCCTGGCCCGCAGGCTGGGTGCGAGACTTCCCATAAAATGCTGTAATCCCATCGAAGTGCACTTTAGCCAACTCCCACTGCAGCTCTGATTGGGAAACCCTTCGGTGAGAGGGAGAGGGGAAGACGGTCGTTTCCACCAGCGCACTTGGCGCCATAAGAACAAAGGTCAGCTGACCGGCGCGCGGAGCGAAAGTGCACGGGGAAGGAGAGCGCTGGCTAACACAAAGTGCAAATAGTTTTAAGGTCAAACAAACATGGACTGTTCAGTTCATTTCATGCAGCTCGATGGCTTTAATTCTTAGAAACCTGGTCTCGGCGATAACTTGGTAAGAAAACTTTGTGGAAAATCAGGCACAGGAATCTCACAGCTTGGGATTGCAATTTCCCGACCCCCTACCCCCCGGAAAATTCTGGGAAAATAATCTGGGAAATTAGGGAAAATTGTCTTCATGTTTTCTACGTTTGCACAACGAATTTCTTGATGCGATTTATGTCCAATTTTCATAGTCGGGACAATTCCCAGGATTATGGAATGAAAATCCCGGGTAAGAACAGCATCCCGGTAAATTCTGATCCCGAGAATTAGTAATATTTTATTAAATGAAATATCATCAAACTGGCGAAATCCGGATTAAGGCAGTTTGCTTGGTCTTCGGGCGACTATCTCTGCTCCTCCCTCTTCCCCTTTAATCCCTTATCCCCATTCGAGCAGTGAGCAAGGCGAATCATTTGAGCCAGTACTTCATTCCAAATCTCTAATCGGGACTGAGAAACAGGTTGAACAATTCGATAAACCGGAAGCCAGGCAGAGCGATTCTTCTATTCAACCGGCTCGGCCTGAGTCCACCCACCCCACCAAGCTGCCAGTGAAAATCAGAAACAAAACATAGACACGGCTTGGCCGCATGCGTGCAGCTCTACTGCTACTCAGTGCTCCTGCGACACACCAGGGAGCAGACACAGTCGGCTGTGTTGGACAGCCGCGCCACTCTCTCCCGCCCTCCCCTCTGCCGGCGCCCACCCATCCGACCCTGGACCGGCCCGAAACCGGTTTTCTAAGCAGTTTCTCTGCGCCTGCATTCTTTGCAGTCTGGCCGCCGAACCCGCCTCTCACTTATTTCTCTCCTCCTGCCTTCTCCTAGCGGGACCGGACCACGTACACGCTTTGTCGGAGGGTCATTGGCCATGTACAGTGCAGCACCTGGCTATGGCGCTTGGAGAGACACGGGAGGGCGCAGTGTGTAGGGGGGCTTTTGAAGTCGCAGCTGCATTATCCAATTTCGAGAAGCAAATCCGGCAAAAGCAGAGCAGGAAAACAAAGGCGAATCGGTGTGCGGCCTCTTCTCTTCTCTGCAGGCGTCTCTAAAAATATCAAGTCGGTCAGATCCGGCGCCACAATTTCCACAAAAATCCCATTACCCCCTAGCGAGGCGGGGTCAGGTGATGCTGCAGGAAATCAGCTAGTCTTTCGGCCTGATAAGACTCCGCCTCAAGCAATGCCGGCTAATCCAGACTTATGAAGGAGAAATAGAGTCGGTCAACTCGCAGCAGCTAAAGGCTATGAAATGAGCTGACAAAAGCCTCAACTCAAATGAATCAGATAAAAGGCTCAATTGAATTTTATGTATCATTTTTTGCGAAAAATAGGCTCTGCATTTCGCATTTATACAAAAACAGAAAATACATAAAAACGGCAAACACAGCGTTATCAAACAGAGGCCGTCATTTAACGAAACAAAATTTATTGATTTGAAACTAGGCAATTTTCTGGAATGCGACCTGCTTAAATTTCCAACGTGATCCCGATGAGTCAAGGTGAATTACGGGCAGCAGTTCTCACACACAAGCAGGCTTGCCCAGATTGGCTAGAAACCGGTTTCGGCAAGACTTAATTGAGTTAAGATGCACTTCTGAGAAGCGCTTGTTAACTAGAATCTCGTTTCTATAGAGATGCACACAGTCAGGCTTGCCCGCGGGCCCGTAACTGCGATCGGATTAACCTTGGGTGCAAATGAAAACTCGCCAGTTCCTGCTGCTTAATTTCAAGAGAAATAGGAAGATGGTGAAAGATGGAGAGTAGAAAGGGACGAGGAAGAGAAAAGGACCGAGAGGGACATATGGAGGGTGAGACGGAGGGAGGGAGAGACAGAGGAAGGGTGAGACATGGGGAGGGTGAGACAGAGGGAGAGACAGGGAGGGTGAGACAGGGGGAGGGTTAGACAGAGGGAGAGACAGAGGGAGAGACAGAGGGAGGGTGAGACAGGGGGAGGGTGAGACAGAGGGTGAGACAGAGGGAGAGACAGGGAGAGACAGGGAGAGGGAGAGACAGAGGGTGAGACAGAGGGTGAGACAGGGAGAGACAGGGAGAGGAAGAGGCAGAGGGGGAGAGACAGGGAGAGAGACAGAAGGAGAGGGAGTGAGAGAGACGTACAGGCTGAAGTGGATGTAAACAGTGTCGGAGAGTGATGGATTGAGAATGGGAGTGTGGGGGAGAGCTGGGGGAAAGACGGTGGGAGATGAAACATGAAACAAAGGAAAGATGAAACAAAACCCCAGCTCACTTGAAATCTAGAAATTTCTATAATCGCAGTAATTAATTTCAAAATAACGCAGCAGATAATCTGGTAATTTGAATCTGCGGGAAGATCAGTAGCGGGAAGAAATGGGAAATGATCTGGGACAGAAAAATACAAAAAAGGAAAAAAGCGAATCGCCTAACCAAAAGAACACACGCCAGCGCAGAAAAATAGTGGACACAAATTGGGGATTCTGGTCCACTAAAAGACCGGGCACGCAAATAGAGCTTCAGCTACTTATAGCGCTACTAATAGTAGGGTTAATTACAGAGACAATTTTTGTGCTCTAAAAATATATTTCAAGTTAAAAACTTATGCTTCATGCAACAATGCGTAAAACACGATGAATTAACAAAGCAACTTAAAATTTTTATTGACCAATCGATTTCAAGCACGTTGAGTGCTTGACGCGTGTGAGCTCCCTTGCCGCCGCTGCTGCAGCATTATTGCATGACGAAAAAATATGAGCAACTAAAATAGACAGATAAAATGTGTTATCCTCAATCAGCAAATTAAACATAAAATACGGATTAAAGCGAATCTTTTCAATAGTTTATAGCCAAATTTACGACTATAACAATAGAAATTCATAAAAATCTGCGATAGTACGTTCGTAGTAACTAATTTATTAACAAAGCATGTGCTAGTATGTATGCAAGTTAATGTACAGCACACACTGAAACAATAACCACTATCAGGACAATCATCTAGGCATTGGTGCAAATCTAATAAGAAACACATTCAAAACTGATTGCTGTACAAAACCACCCCAGCATTGTTTTTCCGACAGAACTTTTAAAAGGCACACAAAAACTAACAGGAACTGTAGTCAAATAAGTGGATAAGGCCAGTGTCTCACAGTGGATAAGGCCAGTGTCTCACAGTGGATAAGGCCAGTGTCTCACAGTGGATAAGGCCAGTGTCTCACAGTGGATAAGGCCAGTGTCTCACAGTGGATAAGGCCAGTGTCTCACAGTGGATAAGGCCAGTGTCTCACAGTGGATAAGGCCAGTGTCTCACAGTGGATAAGGCCAGTGTCTCACAGTGGATAAGGCCAGTGTCTCACAGTGGATAAGGCCAGTGTCTCACAGTGGATAAGGCCAGTGTCTCACAGTGGATAAGGCCAGTGTCTCACAGTGGATAAGGCCAGTGTCTCACAGTGGATAAGGCCAGTGTCTCACAATGGATAAGGCCAGTGTCTCACAGTAACAGGGGCTGATACAAGCAACACAACACTACTGTGAGTAATGCTATCGGGACAGATCGATCACAATGGATGCGATTAAAACGCCAAGAAATTCAATCCTGCAATGGGGCGCAGAAGTGACAGGGATATAGGGGAGCAGATCCCACGCCTCAGTCTCTGGGAGCCTGATAGTAGGAGCAGCGGATCTTGGCGTCCCAGCCGGCGGACATCAGGCGCTGCGAGTCGAACGGATGCCAGCTAACGTCGCGCACAGGGGCGTTGCCATGGACACCGGGCAGGCGGGACAGCAGGCGGCCAGTCAAACAGTCCCAGGTCAGCAAGTCCCCATTGGCTGAGCCGGCGTACACGTAGCGCTGGCCGGTCGTGGCCTGCGGCGAGAAGCGGGCCCGCAGGAGGGTGCGCGACACCACGTGACCAGACAGGGTGGCCAGGCTGCGATCGCCCTCCATCGGATTGGGTTCGAATCTCGGCACATTGTTATAGCGATAGTCGAACTGGTTGCTGGAGGGAGTGGGGAAAAGGTTGGCACAAATGGAACTTTTAATAATCCTTGCACACTACTTGGATTAATAGTTGAAAGATCACGGGGTACTTCAAATGGCCACATTTTTCTGTATTTCCAAAAATATTCAACCAGTCGCCATGAAAATCCAGAGCACTGGCCAAAATTTCCCGCTCTATCCGATGAAAAACCTCCCAGAAACGCAAAACATCGGCATCGGTGGCAAAACGCACCAATATAAAAAGTTGGCATCATAGGCAGTGGGTATTTGAAATACCCCGTGGTCATTCCCCATTTCCCCTACCTATAGCAGGGTCTTTCTGCTGTAAAACGCCTCTACGCACATATTCTGTGCGGTCCTGGGTATTCAAATTCTAAATTCAAATTCAAACAATTAATACGTCTATTTGAAGGTACTCTATTTTTGTATGCTATTGTCAGTAGAACAGGCAGGATCTCACGAATCAACAATATCTTGGAAGGTCCTTAAGAAGCCACTGTCGGATGGTAGGCGCAGATCCCACAGCTTGATGGTCTGGTCCTTGCTGTTGCTAAGGAAGTGCACACCGTCCTGCCGGCTGTCCAGGTAGACCACGCCGGATCGGTGGCCACCGAAGATGGCAGCTGGCAGGGCGTTTGGCGTTGAGCGGAGGCAGCGCAGATCCCACAACTTTATGAGGCCATCGTCGCCCGAGCTGAGAAGCAGATTGGAGCCGCGGCCGCCGTCAGCCCAGCAGACGGTGTTGACATCTCTGTGATGCCTGGCGCGGAACCACATCGGCCGGCGCATCGTCATGTCGAGTAGGCAGAGGGAGCCGCCATTGCAGCCAACTACCAGCAGGTCACCACAGGAGGACCAGCGATGACAGAACATGCCCCGACTGAGCCGGGTAGAAAACAATGGTACGTAAGATTAACTAATAAGTTCAGGGAGTAGGATTCTGGATTCAGGTAGAAGGATTCTGGATTCTGGATTCTGGATTCAGGTAGAAAGATTCTGGATTCTGGATTCTGGATTCAGGTAGAAAGATTCTGGATTCTGGATTCAGGTAGAAAGATTCTGAATTCTGGATTCAGGTAGAAAGATTCTGGATTCTGGATTCAGGTAGAAAGATTCTGGATTCTGGATTCAAGTGGAAGGATTCTGGATTAAAAACTTGGATCATATATACCTATAGGCGTCATCATCAGCGTTGCCAGCGCTCAGCAGCGAGAGTGGCTCGTGCATATCCGAGTGAATGCCAACCAGCTGCAGGCAGTGGGACCAGCTGCTGTACACCAGGTGGTGCCCAGTAGGACTCAGAGACAGGTCTAAAACGCTCCAGCCGACATCACGTGCAAGAACCTTAGGAATGGCGACAGAAACAGTTCAATGAAAGCCTAGAGGCAAGGGGGGTATTTCTGGACAGAATTTTAAAGTGAGCTTACAGATTTGATTAGCCGAAATCCTCCCTGACGAGTGTCGAACACCTTGATTGGCGAGTTGGTGCCCTGGGCGGCGCACATGAACACGTCCCCTGGCTCGGAGAAAAGGCCGCAGAAGAAATAGCTGCGGCCCTTCAGCATGACTCGGCTGGCGTTGGGCAGGCGAGCGTGCGCCAGATGGTAGCGCTGCCTGGCACTAAACTCCAGGCACCGGTCCAGCGCCACCGACGTCACCGAGGTTCGAGGCGTGGCGCCTTCGCCAACAACAGCACCACCGCCTCTGTTAGCCGAGTCGGCCGCGTCAGCTGTCGCGGCGGCCGCAGCCGAGGTGCAGGCATTGAAAGGAAAACAGGAAGACAGGCCAGCCTTGCGGTCGCCGCTGCCGCTACCGCCGTCACCGCTGGTGTTGGCACCGCAGCCAATTCTATGGCACTTCTGGTCTAACAGCAGGCGATGGACGCTGTGCCGCAGACGGCTGTCGGCGAAGCCCGGAGACAGGCGCGGCGGGTTGTCGATCAAGCGATTGCGAGTGCGCGACTGGTAGTTGTGACCCGTGCTGCGGCCGGACCTGCGTGAGTTCGCGGGTCAGCCGGAAATGAATCAGAGAGATGAGTCTAGGTGACTCACGGGTCCCTTTGGGTCAAGGACTCCTTGGAGATACGGGTCCATTTGGGTCAAGGATCCCTTGGAGATATGGGTCCCTTTGGGTCAAGGATCCCTTGGAGATATGGGTCCCTTTGGGTCAAGGATCCCTTGGAGATTTAGGCAACTTTCAGTCGAATATAAGGGTCGATTCGACTCACAGAAGCTGCAGCAGGGACTCGATGCCATGTTGTTCGATCTCCAGACTTTCATCGGTGTCGTCGCTCTCGTCAGAGTAGAACAGGTCGCCTCTGTGCATGTCCGGACTTTGTGAAGCGATGAAAATTTGCGTTTTGTATTTTATAATGTATTTCATGTGCAAAATATCATAATTGGGAATTCAGAAAATTATAGTATCATAAGGGACAGAGGATACCAATAGGATCTAAGGATGGGACATGAGATGGGACAGCTGAAGGATTTGCAGGAGGGCACAGGATACCTGAAGGACATGTGGGAGGGCACAGGATACCTGTAGGACAGGTGGGAGGGCACAGGATACCTGAAGGACAGGTGGGAGGGCACAGGATACCTGTAGGACAGGTGGGAGGGCACAGGATACCTGTAGGACAGGTGGGAGGGCACAGGATACCTGAAGGACATGTGGGAGGGCACAGGATGCCTGTAGGACAGGTGGGAGGGCACAGGATACCTGAAGGACAGGTGGGAGGGCACAGGATACCTGTAGGACAGGTGGGAGGGCACAGGATACCTGAAGGACAGGTGGGAGGGCACAGGATACCTGAAGGACATGTGGGAGGGCACAGGATGCCTGAAGGACAGGTGGGAGGGCACAGGATACCTGAAGGACATGTGGGAGGGCACAGGATGCCTGTAGGACAGGTGGGAGGGCACAGGATACCTGTAGGACAGGTGGAAGGGCACAGGATACCTGTAGGACAGGTGGGAGGGCACAGGATACCTGTAGGACAGGTGGGAGGGCACAGGATACCTGAAGGACAGGTGGGAGGGCACAGGATACCTGAAGGACAGGTGGGAGGGCACAGGATACCTGTAGGACAGGTGGGAGGGCACAGGATACCTGAAGGACAGGTGGGAGGGCACAGGATACCTGTAGGACAGGTGGGAGGGCACAGGATACCTGAAGGACAGGTGGGAGGGCACAGGATGCCTGAAGGACAGGTGGGAGGGCACAGGATACCTGAAGGACATGTGGGAGGGCACAGGATGCCTGAAGGACAGGTGGGAGGGCACAGGATACCTGAAGGACATGTGGGAGGGCACAGGATGCCTGTAGGACAGGTGGGAGGGCACAGGATACCTGTAGGACAGGTGGAAGGGCACAGGATACCTGTAGGACAGGTGGGAGGGCACAGGATACCTGTAGGACAGGTGGGAGGGCACAGGATACCTGAAGGACAGGTGGGAGGGCACAGGATACCTGAAGGACAGGTGGGAGGGCACAGGATACCTTTAGGACAGGTGGGAGGGCACAGGATACCTGAAGGACATGTGGGAGGGCACAGGATACCTGTAGGACAGGTGGGAGGGCACAGGATACCTGAAGGACATGTGGGAGGGCACAGGATGCCTGTAGGACAGGTGGGAGGGCACAGGATAACTTAAGGATAAGTAAAAGGACAGCTGAAGGAATAGAACATAAATTTTAACTTAGCAACTTTCAGGAATTAATTTAAACAAAGCGGAACACCAGACATCAGGCAAACGAATTGGAAAGCCAATTCGGAATGAAGCATGGCCAGAATCCAGATAATGTAATTAGATTGCAGACAATAGCAGTCAAGCTATTGAATCGAAGGATGGCATCAGCGAACTACAAGAAACATCTTACTTAACTGTCAAATAGGCTTTCACTGTAGCAGCTGTCAAACTGTACCAAATTAAATACACGCGGCTAACAATTTTAGCGTCATTGGATAAAGCGGAACTGACTCGAGCATTTCATTAATGCATTGCGCCGAGTACAAATGCTCACTGGGGGGATTTACCAAGATCAGTGGAACAACACAGAGAAAAAATTGTTGCTAGCACTGACTAACATGCACAATAAGGATTAACCTGCAACATTACATTTGACTGTGCGAACTGTAACTTTGTAATAGAAATATAGTATATGCGGGCAATCCTACTATAAGTAGTGTGCATTAGCTAGCAGCTATTTGGTTCTGACAAGCTGGTAATTCAGCTAAACAGGTCGCCAACACTGGGCAGCGGCGCCAGGCCTCCTGAGACGGCCGGCAATGCGGCCAGATCCGGCAAGTTGGCCAGGTGCGAGCTGAGCTCCTGCCGAAGGTTGCGCAGCTCCCGCAGACGGCGCCGTTGATCTTCAAGCCGTCGCTGGCCGGCGGCCAAAGCGGCTCGCTGCAGCTTGCAGTAGGCGCGCAGGTCGGCGTGGAAGCTACGTCGCCGGGCCACCTCACCGGCCAGCTGGTCGTTGTAGGCGGAGCAGACTTCATCGGCCTGAGCAACCTCGCGCTGGAGTCGCTGGCAGTCGCGCCGGTTGCGACAGGCGTCAACGGAGGCCTCCTCAACAATGTGCTTTGGGAAACGGGAAATTCTGCGACGCATCTCGGCGCTGCCGCTGGGCGCCGCAGCCAGGAACTGCAGCTCAGCCAGGATCCGATCCGAGTCCGGCTGCTCTTCGGAGGCTTCCGCTTCGGCTGCAGCAGCTGCGGCAGCCGCCGCCGCTGCCGCTTCGCGAGCCTCGGCTAGACCGGCGCGTAGCTTCAAAGCAGAGGCGGCGACGCCGCTGGCCATGCTGCCGTAGCCAGCGGCAATGGACGTGCCGACAACGCCGGTGCCGCCGTTGCCTAGACTGCCGGCTGACACGGAGACACCGACGCCGTTATTGTCATCGTCGTCGCTGCCGACGCCAGCGTCGCGCAGAGCCGGGCTGATCGGGCCATCCTGGCCACTATCATCGCTGCCCTCCTCTTCGTCGAATTCGACGTCATCATCGTCGTCCTGCCCGACGGCAACACCAACAGCCGTGGTGGTAGTCGAGGTGCTCTCTGTAGTTGCTGACGCGGCTGATCGGTTGCCGACACTGCGCCGATTGTCATCGCCGGCGCCAGCGGTGCGATGGGAAAATTTGTCGAGCATCTGGCGGCAGTGCTGCAGCTGGTCGGGCTCAAACACGTGCCGGTCGTGCCAGATGCGGACTAGCCGGTCCAGGCTGGCCATGACCTTGGCGTCCGCGGCCTTGGCGCAGTCCTTCATGGCGTGCGTCAGGACAGAAGTGAACACGCGCAGGTACTCTGGGCCCTGCTTGCGGCTGTTCTGTACTACATCGTTCATGAGGTAGAGCAGGGTTAGCTTCCGCTTGCGGTGCACTGGTTGGGGATGGGGAGACAAGGTGAGGCACAGATTTGATTTTGTTATTTAAAAATATGAAAATTCCTTCATTTAAAGAAACCAACTGATAAAAATAATTCAGTCAGTAAAATGTTTTAAAACACCGACTAAATCTATCTATTTAGTTTCTAACCAAATAAAGGACACAAGTCATTATTTTGTATTCAACAAAATACTGCTAAAACTTACCAAATTATTTGCTATTTTACCAAGTTGTACTAAAATACTTTTTTAAATATAGAAAACTTGTAAATAAATACAGTGTTGCAGCAATGATTTTAACTTGGGTCACTAAGATAGATCCACAACTTCCAATTAAGTGTACAAATTAAATTCAATATTTTACCCTCCTAAAACATATATGGCTGCAAAAGTGTTGTGGTACACCTGGATGGTATAAAAATTTCAATGTAAATATGAAAATGTCAACCAATCACAAGTGCCCTAGCCATACATGTACTGCAAATTAGGACAAACTGGTTAATAAGTATATAAATTAAACTGTGAGACATATAAATACATCATTTATTAGTACAATTTACTATCTTTTGAAGATCCCTTAAGAAATAACTGCCAACAACTCAATATTATTACTATTATGCCTTAAGTTCCAAAATTATAGACATAGGTACCATGTCAAAAGCAAAGCATGAATCAATGTTACTGACATGGCAGCAATGTCTATAATTGTCCTAGCTTTGAGGTTTACTAAAAAAGGAACCAGCTAGCTTTAAAAATCCTATGAAACAAAAACAAGTAGTTTTTGTAACTTCCACAGCTATTTAAAATTTTCTTACAAAGGGATGTCCTAATAGAATAAATAAACTAACTTGCTAGGACAAAGAAAAATATATGCCTAGAACTTATGGCACTAATGTATTTTTCTTCACTAATTTATTTTTGATAAACACAACATTGTTTTAGTTTGTTTAATTATATTTCACTAAAACACAGTTTTAAGCACAGAAATTTTATTTTCATGTTTCCAAAACTCAATTATACTTTGAACACTTGACACCACTGCCTTTTGCCTTTGACTTTAGTATATTTGTGTAGCAGTAGGCCTAACTAATGAGTTCAACAAGTGTTGTAACAAAGTTGTTAGTTCCAGTCAATCAGTCAGCTCCCACATTACCTATAATAATGACAAATCCAATAGAGTATGTTTCTAAAGGCCTAAATTGTTGTTCCCATGCACACAGCACACATAATCTCAATATCTCATAGACCTAGATACAGCTCTCAAATAATGTATCCAATGTTTGTAAGAAGCAACAAAATATAATTTCTGTGCTTAAAGTGTTATATTTTAGTGAAAAAAGTGAATAAAAGTAATTTCCTCTTTCAGAAAAGATAATGAAACAAATAAAAATACATTTGTGCCTAACTTTATAAACTAACTTTAAGAGCTAGATATGCCTCTAATCTTAAATTGAACTCCTAATTTGAAAGATGTTAAATTAGAATGCTCACTACTTGAGTGCAAAAACAAAGACTCTTACCCTTTTTAAGTTCTTTGTACCACAATTTGCCAACATGTTTACACTTTGTTTTGTTCTGTATTAACCACGTGGATAAAGATTGAATGCTGGCTTGAGTTCCATTCAAAGATGCCAGCTTTTCAAGAAAAGTCTGGTCAAACTGCTCCATGCTTTTTCTGTCAAATATTGTTTAAACCTGCAAACACGCGATAGCTAGTAAGCTAAAAATTTAAAAGCAGACAATAACTTTTATTTGAAAAGCAGACGGTTGATTGTGACTGAACCTTATCAATAACAGCTGAATAAATACTAGAAAAGAATTAAGACCAAACTTCCAAATAAATGCTTATTTGAAAATACTTTTCAAATCAAAGTAGCGTCTAGCTAGCAGCACTAAGTTAACGATGTTTAAGATTTAGAATCGTAATCGGGATCGTTTTCTTTGGAAAAGTTATAAATAGAAACTCTATTTTGAAAATCCTAGAACAAGCATCATTTGAAATCGCGCGCTTTTCGAGGCGCATTGCAAAAGCTTTGTGCTACAATTAATTTTAAGCCTTTTTATTTTAACACATGGACAGTTAGAGCTTTGTAGAAATTTAGGCTCACGGACGAGAATGGACTTCGTATGAGTATTCAATACGAGAAAAAATATTACGCAGTTGTATATTACGCATCGTAGGTACTGTTGTGAACGGAGTGACTACTACAAGTATATACTACTGAGTATATATTTGGTGCCAGTATGTACACCAAACTATGTATAAAAATTGACCAGACGTGAGTTTAGCAAAGATCTTTCCAGGACCGTTCGGAAATCTTCTTTATTGTCAAAACCTGAAATAAGTATGCGATTAATTGAGCTTGTGCACCATATCCAAATTTGTGTGTTTTAAGTGTTTAATTGAATTCTTTTAATAAGCCAACACCTAGCAATGAGTCAACTAAATGCATATTTTACTTTAAAGGCTAAATAAAATGTATATCGTGAATATAGTGATATCATAAAACTTGTCAATGATTAAGTATAAGACTCAACTAATCTTAAGCATTTTAGTGATTAATGGACGTTTCTTTAGAGTTATCTTAGCTACACTTATAAAATCGTCTTTAATTAAACCCTTGCTTTTATTAGAAGCATAATCCCCATGTTTGACTTGCATTATAGTGACCTTGGCCTGAGTCGTGTTGCAGACATTAAATCATTTTAAATCGAAATTCATTTTAATGGCAGGTTTAGGCACAAATAAAACTTTATTTTGGACCTGCAGCTCGTTAGGCGGGATGCCAGCTTCGCAAAAATTTATCACTCGTCAGTTATACGAGCGTAAATGCGAGCTTCAAAGTACCGTTTTTAATTTTTAATTTTCTGATGTGTGCATTTCAAACTCGTTCGAGATACACACAGGCTCGCAGCTTGCTGCCTGACCCTAGAAGCACTCAATCATTTTTCTTTAAAGTTATAATGAATATCAAATATGATCAAGCCTCTAGTAACCAGAATTTAGCTTTCAAAGATTAGGTCGTAAGCTAAAGTCGATCTGTGAGCTACACCGACCCAGCTCATCAGCAGCACAGCTTAACTTCCGGGCGTCGAGTACACGGCATCCCCATATTGTGCTGCTAGGGCAGAGATCTCCTAAATGACAATTATGCAGAAACCGAGCACCGATCCGACCCTCGAATCCAAAGATTAGACAATTCGCAGCGGGGGATTATCCCTTGGGATTTGATACGGACAGGCACGCGTGGATTCTCGGATGACGGCTTGCTGATCATAGCCCGCAGGTGGAATCGCAGTCTCAGCCTTCATCTGTGGAACCTCGGAGCCATCAGCTAATGTTTCCTTGCGTGCGCTACAAAGGAAGGTGAAAGGCTTCAGGCCGGCCTTCAAGGCCCCAGTCTATCTCAATTGACTCGAAGGGTGGCATATCCGTATTCTGAGCAGTTCGAGTATTCACTTCATTGCGACTGAATTCTTAGCTACAACCTTAGCTACGCATTGTGGAGGAAAATGTTGTTTTGCAGTGTGCTTTAATTTTGAGCTAATTTTGAGCAAACCAAAACATTCATTACGTAGTTTCAGCAATATATCCTCCATATTCCTCTTGTCTTATATATTGCGAGCTTTATTGTCAACGCAAGCTCGAAAATGTGCTCCGTGGCACGTGCTCATGTAGTTCCTTACTCAGGAATATGTTGAAATGCTTTGACTGTGCTTCACAAAAAGCTGCTCTGCATTCAGGAAAATAAAGTTAGCATTGCTTGCAGCATTCTTCAATCTGAGTACGAGTGTGCATCTTGGGCAAAGAAGCCTTCAAACATTCTCCTATTGGTCGCTCGTGCACCCTTTAGTCGGCAATGGACTCGCATGCATGGGGGAGGCTAAAAGAGATGCGTCCCTTTGCGCACATTTCTAAGCCCTCCCGTAATTCAAGTGAAATACCCTGCTTGATCTTATCTCCCCATTGTAAGCTGCCTATTCTATCGAAGGTAAGACATATTAAGCGTTTGAGTTCATCAAAAGGTCTCCCAAGAAAAGCTGAGCGTGTATCCGGACAATAAGAAGCCGCATGACAAAGTAACCGCGGCGACTGCTCCGCAATGACCCAAGCCTGCTCACAGAGGCCAACACAAGCTGCATTCCTGCACCGCTGCGTGTCTCTGAACGACCGGCATAGCACGCAGGTGTTCACGTTTATACTTCCGCCACATCTTCTCAAGGGTTACCTGCCCGAGTGCAGTTCGAAAGACTTTGTCTATGCCTACCAGAAATGGCGAGTCGTGTTCACCAGAGACGAACGCCATCTTGGTTGCTTCCTGGAGCTGCGGAGTCCCGCCGAGCGGACAGAAGTGCGCGTCGAGTTCAGCTTTACTGTGCTCAACCGGAACCATTTCACTGGCAATGAGACTTACCAGGAGCGGAGCGCAGTGTTTAGTCCCGGCTGCACCCACCTGGGACGGGCCACCTTCCTGTGCGTCGCAGACCTAGAACAGCGCGGCTTCATGTTCCCAGATGGTCGGGCTCTGGTTGAAGTCGAGCTGCGCAGCATTGGCACAGAATTCCGAGAGGAGATCCAACAGCAGCATAGAGAGGCCAGAGACCAGATAGACGCCGAACGGATTGAAAGCTCCTACTTCACCTTCGCCAGTTGCGACTGGAACCTCGTTGTCAACGTCCGCGAGCCTGACGGTCTTGGCCGCCTGCGGCCCTGCCAACCCAGCATTCTCATGCAGAGGCACAACAGCTTCGATCACCTGTGCCGCATTCGCTATCGGGCGAGCTTCCAGGCGGGCGATTGCGTCTACCATACGGAAACTATCGACCAGCTGCTGGACGCCAAGGGCTACGGACCAGCGCAGGCTATCGGCCAGGCGGCTGCCGGCTTGTTTGCCAGCCTCAGCCCTCGACTGCCGCTGAGACTCAGCATCTCCCTGCTATCAGTTTGGCCAGTTACCCCAGTGGATCTGATCCCGACCAGCAGAAACAAGAGCGCCGCCAGGTGCTACGACACTGACAAGCAGCAGTGGGTGGTAGAGAGTGACATCCTCGGCCGGCAGTTGCGGCTGCGCCTGTTCTACAGCGACGTGAAAAAATGTGCCGCGTCACTTCGCCCGGCTGGTCAGCTGGAACGCGTGCGTGATGCCCGCCGGCACGGGCAGGCCGCCGGTGCCAGCGCTCAATGGCCCCTTCACCGGTTACTACTCTCAGAAGAACGGCGACGGCGGCTTTGAGGTCGAGGTGGAAGTGCCAGTTGAGGAGGTAAGGATGACTTGCGTGGTGATTAAAGTGCCATGCTATTTCTGAGGACTTAAATACTTGTATATATATATTATATTTTCGGGGGTTGTCCTAGGTAATGTCACTGATCAAGCCAGCAGCGAGCAAAAAGCTCAGCCAAGTATGGCATCTTAAAGTGCAACTGCTGTAATGACAAATCCTTGGCGGAAACGTGCCCTGAATGTCTATGGCCTAACCCGCACACAACTAGATAACTAGACAAATTCAGTGCAACGGGATACTAGTTCAGCCACAATGGCTGTGATGTACTTTCTTTCTGGCTCTGCGATGAGTGAACCAGCTCTAGCAGAGTCCTACAGCCTCGACTAACACCTCACACGACAGATTTTGATAAACAGAATATTTAAGTTGCGGTGTAGTTGTTTCGACGACTGGACGAAAAACACCTACAAGTGAAAGTCAAAAAGCTATGCTACGGGTACAACTGCCAATGGGTCACTGATACCGGGGAACACAGTGCTATTCATTAAACCTTTTGTGAGTTTTCTCGAGTCACTTTGGTCTTAAACAATGCGAACATTGACATAACCTATGAAACCCAAGGACAACTCGTATAGTTAGCTACTTCAGTTGTCCTTGATGACAAATATTGTGAACTTAAATTGCCGTCTGCGACACTCACTAAGAAGCAAATTTCTGAATTCCCGAAGTGACACGAAATGTGGGTCCCGCGTTCTTAACGAGCTAGCTTTTACTGTTTAGCACTTCTCAATATTCTCTAGCTAATAAAGTGCGGCTGAGAAATTGACTGGATCTAATCAGAAATCGAGTCATTTAGATTAGCTCGCATGTTGACAAGGGCACTTTCCCTGAAATCAGTTTTGTGCACTGAATGGACCTCGCCAGATGCCAGATCCCAGCACAGCTCATCAATCAGGTCACGGGATGGCGAGCGTATAGGCTGTTGAAGGTTAATCTGATTTGAGCACTAAGCTCACAGTCGCCTGTGCTAACAAAAACCAGACCGCGTCAGCATGGGACTCAGCTGACAGGGTTTAATCAATTGGTCCACTGAGCTCAGCTCTGAGCTCAGTCAGTGTTGGCCTGGTGACCATTGATGGCCATTTTTATCCCAGAGGCGCCATCCGGTAGACTCTAAATCCGGCTTTGAGAACTCGTATGCATAAATTTGCGGCATCAGAGAACCTCATGTCAAACGTTCCGGTTGCTGGCTACAGCACTGCACTGACTGTTACCTGTGCACTGACAGCTGAGAACGGAAATGAAGGAGGCAGGCTTCGATTAAATTGATTGGAGGCATTGCCCACTTGAAAACTACTAATGTGACTAGAAAATGTAAACTTCATCGTCATCACTCAGGTTTCAATGAGTTTTTGTTGAGTATAGACAATGGCCTATTGTTCAATATTTTTATTGAGCCAAATGTCGAACGAAGCATCTCAAGATGAGGGATAAAGTTAAGTTGGAACACGATAGAATTGAGAAGCATAATTTCATGAGGCATACATGAGTACCTGGAAATCATCATAGGCTGAGGTGTGAGCTGAGTACAGCGGTGCTGCATCCTGAATTGCGCACAGGATTTCTTGAGTAGGTGCTTGAGTGAGTCAAGCTGGAAGGAACCGGTTAGCTTGAGCAAGAAAATCAAGTAATTCGTGTCATGTCCTGAAGAGCTGCAGAGCGCGAGGCACACCGCGGCACTCCAGTGCTTCAAAAATCGGAGACAATCATGCGGAGGATCCTCCCGCTTCTGCAGAAACCCACACGACTTGCTGTGCTCATATTGTATATTGCGCCTAGCACTATAGGCGCAAGCATAAGGGTGTCGATGTGCCACACCTAGATACTTAGGCGAAGCAGAAAAGGTGCTTCCACGGCAGAAGATCAGGTTCAGCAAACCTTGTGTGTGTCAGGCAACCTGGGGCGAGAGGTGAAACAGGCGAACCACTTTGTGGGCAGGTACCATGAATTACATTCCCCTGACTCGGTTACCACCCGCTCACTCCTTATTCTCCTCTTTCCCCACCGCCCCGCCCGGAGTCCGGCTGTCCCGATTCGTATCTACCTTGCCCCGCTAATTAGTGGCAACTGTCTGGGCAGTCTAACTTTTTCTTTTCTCTCACCCTCCGTCACTTGCTGAGCCTTGGTCAGACAGCTCACATTTAGACAGCATAATGAATTCTAATCTATAGTAATATACCTGCGGTTGATCGCCTATACAACAGCAGCAGCAGCAGAAACAGCTAAGTTTGCAATCTTTGCATTCATATCGACCGGGGAATTTATTTGCATCCGCTACGACCAGCCAGGTGCGGCCAAACCGCTGGCTATCCCCCTGCTCTGCCCATTCTCAAGCTATTAAGCAGCATGGATCTGCGAGGGCAAGAAATAGAATATTGCATGAAGGACAAGAATAAACTCGCCTGTCGTCTCGTTCCCAAAATACTTGCAGATCCGCATTCACGGGATAAATGTATACTTGTAGCTATGGGCCCGGTCAGTACTGACTCCGCTTTAATTAATGCTAACTGAGGCAACTCACTGATCCCCGTGAGAGACAGATGGATTAGGGCAGCCCTCAGTCTGGACTGCCCCCGCCCTAAATAGCAATAATTGTCACATTTAGCAGTGCCTCCCTTATTGCTGCAACTCATTAATAAAATTTGTTTGGATTCTCAGTTTTAGCCGACGTATTTATAAAACAGAAGATGTAACTCATTCACACTGGAAATTTAAATTTACATACAGTAATCGGGTACCTTTATTGGGTACTACTGGCAGAGCGGTTAACGGGTTTGTACAGGGACAAATATTGACTACAAAATACGCAGGGACTCATTTTTTAACAGTGAACTACCAAGGGGGAGGGGCAAATTCCCCCCCGACAATTTTTGTGCTGCACTCGAATGGAAAAACGCAAGCACACGAAACTCTAGAGCGAGGCCAACTTTTTGCTGCGCGTCCTCTGAAACAACAATCAAGTCGCCAGCTCTTCACACCGTTGAGATATTCAATGTTTCTGGTCGAGGCTCAGATTTTTCCCATGAGTGCTAGTGTATTTCATACACCCCTATACACTAATTAGCACTGCGCCTCAATTTTAAAGGCCTTGCCAGGCCTTCAAAATGAATCAGCATGTCACCCGAATGTGCCTGCATCATCTCCGGCTTTGGTGGTCACTTACCTTTATCTAGACGGATTTGCTGGACCTTGAAGGGCTACAACTGGTGGAAATAGGCCACTATGGACGCCCTGTCGCGAATTTCTTCACTTTCACTGCTCAAGCCAAAATGCTAGGCGCAGCTCAACCGCAGTACACCATCGTCTAGTCTGTCAACCAATCAGTCACCCCCCAACGCTGTTGGCATAGGCGCTGCCAAAAAAATTTCAGGGGCCCCCTTGGTATAAAAACGGGTGGCAAAATGGCTTGGTAGTCCTACAAGAAATCTTTCAAGGACCTGGGTATGGTATGGTCATGGTATTTTATATTTTCAGATGTACTTCGCAAGATGTACTAATAAAAAATTAATCTGACTTTATCTGTGTGGAAAAATATATACGTTGAAGTATATATTTATTTCCTCATTCACCCCTTTCAGACCTTTGTCTGTTCTCAAAATCCTTTAAAAAAATCGAAAGTGACGAACAGTAATCTTGCGTCAGTTGAGCAGAAGAACTCATATGCACATTCGTCCATTTCCATCGGTCGTTATCCCCTACTCCTCCTTCTCAGTCTTTCAAGCTCGTTTCCTCTTGTCTGCCTCACTCTGTATAAGCCTTGTCTTCCTTTGACTGGGGCTGCGCTGTGTTTGGGGCAGGTAAGTCACGCAGAAAATGCTTGCCGAAGCAGAACGTTAACAACAGGCGGGAAATAAAGGCATTTGTTTGTTTCTTACAAGCAAGCAAGAAGCAAGAAGAAAGAATTTGCAAGGCAGGGACTGACATATTCTTGTTTGCTTTGATGCTGGTATGACGTCCCACTTTACAGCACGCTCAATACACTCTTTGAGAACAGATAGCCTGATCCGCATCAGATTGTATTCGAGCATTTCTTAGCCGCAAACCCCTCAAGTTTTTAGGCTTAGGTATTAATTGTACGCCCTTACTGATTTAACTGGCATAACTAATATCCCTTATGTTCTGAGCATAGACCACAAACTATTCCTCATATCTTTGAGCATAGACCGACGAGCTATTTACAATACAATCCCCAGTCGTCAACGCCTCGCCCCATCACCAGATCTGCGACGACAATGCCGGGTACACGGAACCTCGCACCGGCTGCCTGACGGTACACATCGAATGGCTGCACTCGCACCTGGTCTATCACGACTTCTATCACCACTATGACGACATCATTCGGCTTCATAAGCACCAGATGAGGTTTGTTGCAGCATCATGAATTGAAACCAAGCGTATTCATTCGGTTCTCATTAAAATTCCAAAGTTTGCTCAAGAAAAAAACAATGGCTGTAAAATGCTTTAAACAAATTTACATGGAAGGACCCATAAAATCCACTCCCTAGTCGCGAGGTATCGGCCCTGCAGTCGGAGAATTACGGTTTGGAGAAGCAGTTGTTCAGCTATCAAATGAGTATTTCTCAGCGTGACGCGGGCGGCACCGATCCTTCTTCTGGAAGCGGCGACAGCGGCGGTAGCGGGGGCCTTGGCGACTTCGGCGGTTGCGGCTGTGGCGTAGCTATCGTCGATGAATCAAACAATTTAGATGTGGTAAAGCAGGCCAGCTTTGAGGCCGTGTCGTCCAATGACTCCGGCATCTCGACAGGTGAGGCCGCAGCTGCTGTGGGAGCCGTTGGAAGGCGCCCGAGTCACAGACTGCTGCCACAGCCAATGCATCAGCCGATGCAGCAGCAATTGCAGCAACCAATGCATCAACAAATACCACAGAAAATGCAGCAGCAAATGCAGCAGCCGATGCTGCCAGTGATGTCTCAACCGATGCAACCGCTTTCTGCTCCTGGAGGAAACAACGGACAGCACTATTACTGATGTTGATTCGTGCCATGCAAGTAAATTTTTCACTCAACTCATGAACAATAAAGGCAATAGGCGATGAGCTGTGCAGTAGGCGCATGAAGTAATTCTGCTGATGAATTTAATCTTAATCTCTTCCCAAAAGCTGATTGACCCCCTTCGAAATGCGAGCGCGCCCGCCTAAATTTCTCTGTACGAAAGTATTTTTTCGCTATGTTTGACTATTCATCATTAAGAATTCGTATTCTGCTAAATAAAACAAAAAGAGAGTAAAATGCAAAGCTTAATAATAACTTTCTTGCTGCTGAAAAAATACTCACACAAAAAATTTGAACTTAAAGTTTTATCTCGACGCTATAACAAAGACATCTAGAAAACGAGTATAGTCATTGCGAAAATAACACTTGCTTCCACGAAAGCTGTTTAATTAGCCTCATTTTATAGCAACTGCACTCTTGTTCGATTTCGATTGTCCTTTTCAAACAAAAGTACATATTTTGGGGCGTCCTTTTCCTTTTCCATCAAAAGTATATATTTTTTGGATGTCTGCCATTTACAACAGCCTATCTCTCTCTCTACCACAGGTTTTTGCCTTTGCAAAAAACTATTTAAAGTGTTAAATATTAAACCGTCAGTTCGCCCCGTTGTATTAATCAAGCTGTCTGTAATTATTGGTTTTTTAAACACGAAAATTGCAAATGAAGCACGTGCGACGAAATGGAATTAATTCCACAAAAAAGGTAATGATGTCATAATGATAAATGTTTTCTTCTTGTAGCATTGTGAAAAACGCAACAGTAATCGTAAAAAGCTTATAATCTTCATTTAATAGTAATAAATATTGTAGGGTTCGTAAAGGTGCGTTAGTTTTAACAATTCCGTTTCTTGGAAGTCAGTTTAAAATTAAAATCTTGACTACGGCATTTTACTTTTTTCATAAATAATTTTAGTCCATTGTTTTAAAGCATTAAAATAAGCTGCTTCAATCTAGTTTCAGGGTGTTATAATACTTTCTCATATAAGAATTATTTGGCTGAAAGAAATTTCACATGTCGCACTTCGTTTCTTATTATGAATGCCAGTACAACATATTTTGAAAAATTAACAAGTTCGAATATTTTTGTTTGATAAAACACTTTTTTATATTGATTTACACCTATCTTTAAGTCTACAACAAAATATAAGTCCTTGAGACTTTTTGTTAATTTTTTAAATCCTTGAGTTATAATGCTAAAATATTTACAAAGATATCATAGATAAAATGGTCCAACATGCAGCAGCAACACTGGCCAATTTTCAATATTTCCTCGCATAACATTTTTTATGGGGTTTGTATTCTTTGAATACTCAGTTGAAAGATTTAGGATATCTTGCAGAGTATTACAAAGTAGTAGCTAATAATAATAATAATAATTGTTGCAGAAGGGCTGTTGGCAATAACACATCATTTGGTGACACTAGACCTCCAGCCAGTGTGGAAGCAATTCTGCATATTTTGCTGACTCCTACACAGATACTGTACGCAGGCATAGGCCCTATGCTCACATGTGTGTACATCTGCCCTGACTTTTTGATTGTCAGGCAGTATGCACTTTACTGTGCCTTAGGGGTTGGTCCTCATGGGAGTAAATTGCATGACAAGTCCCCAAAGCCTTCTCTCTGTGGCTGCGCTCCAAATAAATGTGGCCTCACTGTGGAGTTGAACTTACTTAGGTACTGTGGTGCAAGAGACAAACATATTAACTGACCTGTCATTAAGTAATATAAGCTATTTATAATAATAATAATACAAATTGAGTAATGTAAGCAGATTATTATTATATTCTAATAGCCAATTTGAGGAGTACCTCTGGTGTTGCCTCCACCCAGAGAGCAGATTTGTGGCATCCTCTACTAGATTACCATTTATTATGTCATCTAATCTGTATTTTACTATACCTAATAAAAACTACCTGACTTAATAATCAGCTTACACAGCTTAATACTTAGTAGCACTCTACACACTATTCCTCAATCTTAAATCTTACTAATTGCTTAGTGTACAAAAAATATATAACATTAAAATATTTCTTCAAGAAAATCTAGGAAATTGCTTAACACTGTACTGTACCAGCACTAAGAGTCTAAGACTCATACTGTACAACCTCCAGAACCTCCAGAATCTCAGCCAGCCATTCAAACAAAAAAGGTGACATACTTTGTGGCAGATTTGTTTGATTGGAATAAATACAAGTTTCATTATAAATGCAAGGATTTGAAACACTTGGTGGTGTGGTTTTCATTGAAAATAGAAACTTGAAATTTTCAAAGAAGTCACAATGACAAAGTTACATGCATGTCAAAGCTATAGACAATGCATTGATTTGAGAATTTAGTGAACATTGAGCATATTGACAGAATATTCCAGCTTTGGGGAAATGGATGCCTTAGAGGGATGTCTGCTAAAAGGGACTAGAGAACAGTTAATGTATATTGGGAGGTTAGCAAACTTTCTGGGTTAGTATTTTATTCTTATTAATAACTTAGTTTTCTCTTATCTGCAACATTGCCTTCTCTCATTCATGACTTTTTCCTTTGTCAGCAACTTTGTTTTTCCCCAAAAGAGAAGAAAAGCAGAGAGAGATGAGAAATAATACAGGAGTGCAGAAGAGAAGGAAAACAGATATTAGAAGAGACAGAGATTAAAGAAAAGAAGAAAAGCATAGGGAGAGTAGAAGAGAAGAGAAGAAGTCAAGGAGCACAGATGATTCTTAAATCTGTGACTGACATTTTTTCTTCTGCAACTTAGTTTTGCCTCCTCTCTGACTGCAGCTGCAGCATTCACAACATTTCAAATGATGTGGTTTGTTCAAAAAAATATCTTTTTTGGAATAAATAGTTTCAGACAAGTACGTTTCAGTAGTATTTTTATGTACCTTATCAGATTGCTATCAGAAAATGTACATTAACAGAGGAATTGTCTATGGAACAGTTTAGTTAAAAAAAGTGTTTTAGAAGTATGAACAAACCAACATGTAGTGTAGAATGCTATAGTTTTTTGCTAATCAAACACCATTATGTTGGGTCACAATTAGGCCTTCTTATTCTAGCTTAGGCCAATGCTATGTGCAGAGTGACCCTGTCCTCCTGTATCTTGTTTATACCATTTTAGTAAATTTGTATTTTTTAGCCGATATCTTGAAATCTTGAATAGAAAATCACTACAACCGACTTGCCTTTAGCATGTTTCCTTTCTAATGCGTTTATTATCTAACCTTTAGCAAATAATCTTCCTTTATAATGTCCCCTACATAAACTCCTTTATGAATGTTTGCTAATAGTACCATGAGAACCATATTTGCTTACAGAGTTCCCTCATTATACCCAACTCACTTCAGTCCAACACACAATGCGCCTGAGCAGCTCCCTGCTGCAGAACATTGGCAAGCAGGCCTACACTCCCAACCGGCTGAAGAAAGTACTGAACTACGGCGTCACCGCCTTCGCCTGCGCCTGCTTCACCTACAGCTGCGTGCTGCTATTTAACATGGCCTCAAGCTACGCCAACTACCAGACTAACCGCAAGCCCATGATTGAAGCGCAGAAGCGCGAACTTGAAGCTGCCATGATGGAGAAGAGCGAAATTGAGCGACAGGCGGGTCTGCGCTGATCCACCAGCCTGCCAGACCTTCTTGCTCTCTTTTTCACCCATTGCTGCTCACTCCTTGCTTTGACTTGTTTTCTGTCATTTGTTTGCATCTTCCCATTCTCCATCCCATCTCTCCGAGCTTTACCCCTCATTGCCGCCGCGCCATCGCTCCATGGCCAGTCTGGCGCGCTGGCTCGGCAAGTTCATTCTGTCGCATCTGCCGGGCCGGCGCCCGCCTCGCCCAAATCCGCCGCTATCAAAGCCGCCTTTGCCTCGCCGCGCCGCCCTGATGCTGATGTACTCTGGAGCGGATTATTGCGGCATGCAGCGACAGCCGGATCGGCGCCTGCCAACTGTCGAGGACGCCCTGCTGGACTGCCTGCTGGCCGGCGGGCACATCAGCGAAGCCGAGCGGGCGGCGCCGCGGGCTAAACTCGATTTCAGCAGCGCCTCAAGGACTGACAAGGGCGTGTCGGCACTTGCTCAGGTGGGCAGGGGGAATAATGAGCCTAGGACAAAGTATTGAGCCTTAAGAGTTCCTGTCCTTAGGCTTGCTGTCACTGTTGGTTAGTTAGCCAAGTAGTTGATTATTAATTTATGCAATTTTTCTGCACCGCATCCGTTTCTTCTGTCCGTAAAGTATGAACCTGCCCAAACGGTACTTTAGACACCTGTAGTCATTTTTCATATTAATATTGTTTTTGTATATGGCTGAATAAATTAGTATTATTACTTACAGTAGTAGCCACTCAAGCGGATAAATAAGTATTTTCGCATTTTTGCCTTTCCCTCGCCAGCTGGTGACGCTCACCCTGGACCTGCCTCGGGACCGGAGTGCGCTGACGCGCGACCTTAACAGCCGCTTGCCGCCCGGCTTCCGCGTACTAGACGCTGTCCGCGTCACCAAACGCTTCATTGGGCGACATCGGGTGCTGAATCGAACCTACGCCTACATCTGTCCGACATTACGCCTTCTGCGCCCACCCGCTGCCCTCGGCATCCGCCTACCGCATCGAGCCCAGCCGACTGAGGCAGCTCAGCTGGTGCCTGTCCCGGTTTCCCGGCACCAGAAACTACTTCAACTTCACTGCCGGCCGTCTGCCCGACGACCCCTCCTGTGCCAGGTGACGACTGCTCTGTGCAGATTGACAGCAACTACGGGTTGGAGATCTGGGGTGGCGTAGTCATTGCGTTGAAGTACAGGGCAGGCTAGTCATTAGAAAAAAAGTATAGCTGGAGGTAGTCGTTAAAGTACAGTATTAAAGTACTGTTTTTTCAAGTAAAGTTAATTATAATCATTGTGTTGAAGTACAAAAGATAGTAGTCAATGCTTTAAAGTACAGTTAATGATAGTCATTGTTTAAAGCACAGGGAATATTAATTGAATTTTTTAATTACAAAGGATAGGCATTATAGGAATTCATGTTTAAAGGTATAAAAGTCTTTGTGTTAAAGTACAGGGGATAGTAGTCTTTGTGTTAAAGTACAGGGGATAGTAGTCTTTGTGTTAAAGTACAGGGGATAGTAGTCTTTGTGTTAAAGTACAGGGGATAGTAGTCTTTGTGTTAAAGTACAGTGGATAGTAGTCTTTGTGTTCAAGTACAGTGGATAGTAGTCTTTGTGTTAAAGTACAGTGGATAGTAGTCTTTGTGTTAAAGTACAGGGGATAGTAGTCTTTGTGTTAAAGTACAGGGGATAGTAGTCTTTGTGTTCAAGTACAGGGGATAGTAGTCTTTGTGTTCAAGTACAGTGGATAGTAGTCTTTGTGTTAAAGTACAGGGGATAGTAGTCTTTGTGTTAAAGTACAGTGGATAGTAGTCTT
Source organism: Macrostomum hystrix (assembly GCA_950097015.1). Classification (NCBI taxonomy): domain Eukaryota; kingdom Metazoa; phylum Platyhelminthes; family Macrostomidae; genus Macrostomum; species Macrostomum hystrix. The sequence continues at coordinate 7,644,141 of CATNEN010000007.1, read as the reverse complement.
TGTGTTAAAGTACAGGGATCGCAGTCTTTGTGTTTAAGTACAGGGTATAGTAATTAGTTTGTACAGAGTATTTATAGTTGTCTTTGTATTAAATTATAGTTAGTAATGACAAGCAAGATTTTCATTTTAGTATATAATATGTTTTATATTTGATTCTGTTGCCCGCACAAACAGGTACATAACGGACTGCTCAGTTGGTGAGCCATTCCTATACTGCGGCCTGGAGTTTGTAACGATTCGAATTGTCGGTCAGAGCTTCATGCGGCATCAGATTCGCAAAATGATCGGCCTTTGCATTGCCGTTGTCAGGTAGTACACAAATTTTACTTATTCCTTTAATCGTTTTGATGCTTAATCGTCATTTCCTCATGATCTACTTTGTTTTTGCACTCATCCACTGGACTTCAGAGGCCACTACGAGCCCGCCGCCTTCGCCGCCAGCCGTCGGCTGTGCCTGCCGCGCGCACCCGGCCTCGGCCTGCTGCTGTGGGACCTGAACTACGCGGACTACAATCGGCATTACGCTGCCAAGCTGGGCTATCCGACTCTGGACTGGGCCAAGTTCGACAAGGAGCGGCAGGCCTTCTTCCAGCAGCACCTGCTGCCGATGCTCTACGCCGGCGAGACAGCAGGCCACGGCTACTGCGGCTCCATGCAGAGCTGGCTGACTGAGAGCCTGCCGCTGCACTACCTGGAGATGGACTCGGCAGCTGCAGACGCTGAGTTGGAGGCTCGGCATAGACAAAATATCGCTCGTCTCGTGCGTTAGCTGGTGTCCTTTGCTCTGCCCCATCATCCAAAAGTTATTATATTCCATAGAAATGTGCGTTCAAACTGCACTACTTGAAGTAGAAATAAAACGTTTTTTTAATCTAAATTTCTCCATAGAATAATTATCATTCTCCTAGACTAAGTAGTCTTTTGGTGGCTACCCTCCGCAGCCCGGTCTGGTCTAGCCCGCCTCCCCGTGTCACCTTGCAGAGTTAGGTGAGATTTCATCCTATTTTCAATCTAGGCATTTGATCGGTGAGGCTCTTGTCGTTTTTTGTATTTTTGTTTGCGCGAATTAAGTAGTCACCTTTTGATGCCCAATTCTTGTTGTTTGCTTCAAAAGCACAAAAACAGGCACAAGTTTTCATGCAGTCTACTTTCAGCAGTGTGTTATGCAGCCTGAATTCTGTTTGCTGTTGTTTGCCTGCGGGGTTGTGACGGTAATCATGCTTAAAGAGAGGTAAGGCGTCAAGTATTCCTTACCGTTTAGTTTAGACTACAAAACAATTCGCGCAAAATTAAATTGGATCTGAGTGAAAACTAGTTATTTTTATTTCTAAGAAAGTCGTTCGTTTTTTCGTTGTCTCTTATTTGATAAAATACATTTGTAGTTAACTTGTGTTAGGCAATCCAATACATTCCGCTGTAGATGTCAGGTAATGCTATTTGTTAGCTAATTTTAGGTCCTGACTTTTTCCCGTGATGAAATCAAATAGGCTTTTGTTTATACAATCGCTCAAACAAATCTAATGCTTCAGTTTAGGCTGCAAAATGCAGACAGGCAGGAACTTACGCATAATGGAAATGGGCTGTCAAATTTCAATTGATAGGATTGTTCTATGCGCAATTGTTTGGGCTGTCTGGCTGCTTGCGCAACACGCCGGCCCGGCGAGTTCCGTGTTCAGGGTGGGCTTGAGTTTCATTGGCTCGCAAATTGGGACGCCCTTGTTGATTTCTCGGCTTAGCTTTGAGGCATGTTTTGAGTACAGAAGGCAGGCACTAACTTGCCGGAGCCTGCTTGTGTGTGTTCTTGAGTTTTGTCTCCATGGCGAAGCTTTGCGTGTCTGTGCTCGCCTGTGTGTCTCTGAGTGGCCAATCTGTGTGCCAAGCTACGGAGAATGCGTTTTCGTGCTTATTAATTACTGTCCGGTTGTCCAATTAAAAATAGCATTCATAGCTTCAATACTTCATATTTCAGTTTGGCAGTAAAACCTGACAGACAGTATCCGTTAGGTATGAAAATAAAATCATTGCTATCTAGAATTCCTTCGTGTAATCTGGGCCTCCGCAAACTATGTCCTGATGCCATGGGCCAGATGCAGCCCGCAATGCTCCTCAGTCTGCTAGTTTGGCACCTTCGATCAAACAACACTCTCATCTCTTCCCGTCTCACCCCTTATCTGTCTCATCTCTTCCCCGTCTAACCTCTTCCCCGTCTCACCCCTTATCTGTCTCATCTCTTCTCCGTCTCACCTCTTCCCCGTCTCATCTCTTCCCCGTCTCACCTCTTCCCCGTCTCACCCTTATCTGTCTCATCTCTTCCCCTTCTCGCCTCTTCCCCGTCTCACCCCTTATCTGTCTCATCTCTTCCCCGTCTCACCCCTTATCTGTCTCATCTCTTCCCCGTCTCACCTCTTCCCCGTCTCACCCCTTATCTGTCTAATCTCTTTATCGTCTCACCCCTTATCTGTCTCTCTTCCCCTTCTCACCCCCTATCTTTCTCATCTCTTCCCCGTCTCACCTCTTCCCCGTCTCATCTCTTCCCCGTCTCACCTCTTCCCCGTCTCATCTCTTCCCCGTCTCACCTCTTATCTGTCTCATCTCTTCCCCGTCTCACCTCTTCCCCGTCTCACCCCTTATCTGTCTCATCTCTTCCCCGTCTCACCTCTTCCCCGTCTCATCTCTTCCCCGTCTCACCTCTTCCCCGTCTCACCCCTTATCTGTCTCATCTCTTCCCCGTCTCATCTCTTCCCCTTCTTATCCCTTCCCTGTCTTATCCCTTCCCTGTCTCATCTCTTCCCTGTCTCATCTCCCTGTCTCATCTCTCCCTGTCTCATCTCACCCCTGTCTCATCTCCTTGTCTCATCTCTCCCTGTCTCATCTCTCCCCTGTCTCATCTCTATTTGTCTCATCTCTCCCTTGTCTCATCTCTACCTGTCTTATCTCTTCCCGGTCTCATCTCTTTCCCGATTAATGTCTTCCCTGCCTCATCTCTCCCCTGTCAATCTGTCGCCTCTTGAATTCTGTCTAAGGCACGCGAGGCATATAAGTTTGCCGACCCCTGGTCTAGGCCCCATGAACATTGTGTTAGTTTTTAGGTAAGGCCTCAATCCTTTTCTTATGCATCTGCTGCTTTTAGGCTTGTGTTCGCGCGTGTGTGGTGTCGATTTGGCCTCTTGGGCTCACTATAGCTTTTTATTGTTGGTTCTCTCCGCCCCTGACCCCAGCCTCCCTCTCCCTGATGCCCAATATCCGCTGAGCACAAAAAGTCTTGAGCTGGGGCTTGTGCTGACGGGCACCGTCCCAAGCGTCTCTTGTGTCCGGCTGTTCAAAGGTTCTGCATTGCAGGTCGTGCTGGTCGGTGATTGCCAGCCGGCCAAGCCGAAGTTGTTGAAGAATGAGCGCGTTGGCAGGTGAGGGCTAGTCGCGAGGAAGGGATTTCCTGACTGTCGGTAAAGGCTGGGCTTAATTTTTTTATCGAATCGGCACAAGTGGGAGAAAGAAGGTGCGGGTAGGAAAATATGGCCAATACTGCAGGCCCAGTAGTACTAAAGGGCCAGTTGAACAGACTTATATTAGTGCTGCGGAATAACAAATTTGTGAAACTTTTGCTGCAATGAAAACTATTTTATTACCTTTTGAGAACTAATAATTATGATAATTTACTGTTTCATTATTTTCCGAGTCAGGTTGCAGCTTTGTATTTTGCGTAATTCATTTCTGTGGCCGCTTGTGAGCTCTCTCCCGGACCTGCTGCATGGCTGCAGTGAGGCAGAGAAAGCAGTTTGAAGGGCGGAAGGCAGTCCCTGAACAGGTTCGAGGCCGCCGGTGTCAAATTACAGGGAGGTGTGAGATGCCACAGCCACGGGGTCTGCACACCTGTAGCGATCTTCGCCTTTTGGCCAGCAGTTTCCGTGTTTTTTGCTAACAGTTGGAGTATTCAGAATCGGGGTTCCTATAAGTTTAGTGTTAGACTCTCGCTCAAATGTTTGATTTTTGGTTTTTTCTTCTAGTCTAGTCGGTTGCCGGGTCCATTGTGGGTGACGCGGTACCGATGCGCTGAAATTCGATAAGTTGTCTCCTCATTTAATGTTGTTTTTATTATGCATTTTGTGACCGCATTGTTAAGTTGCTATGATGCTCTGCTTTGGCTAATTTTTATTCCACGAGGCTTCGGCGCGCCGGGTCGCTTTCTTGTCACTTGGCTCATGGCCTTCATTTTAGAAAACTAGAAAATGCTGAGCGGTAGCTTTCTTCTGAGTACCGGTGCTTGGGGGAAAGGGAGAGCGAGAGTGAGACAGAAAGAGAATAGGAGAATGGTAACACAGGGATGAAGCAGGCAGGCTTACTCACTCGTGCCCTCTCGTCCCAGCGTCCCATTGTTATTATTGATTTTTCCGCTGAGCCCCTTCAGCCAGTCACGGTTCTGAATTTTTCATTGCGTGAATGCAAATTCTCTTTTGAAGGCCTTTATTCCATCTTTATTATTCAGAAGGCAACGTAGAGTTTGGGAAACTTGCCAACTACAAAGAGTAGCTCTGGATTAGATTTTGGCCTATACAGTGGGGGAGAGAAGAATAGATGGGTAAATTGCATTATGCCCATTATTATCCCTAGCTGGGAAAAAAAGAAGAGAAAATATGGAAAATGTGGCAGCCTCAAGCTGATGATGCAAACAGTCATGCGGTGACTGCAGTTTCCTGAGCAGCAGCAGCAGCAGCAGCAGCAGCAGCAGCTCTTGATAAAAAGACAATGAGCTTCTGGCGCCTTTATAGTTATTATCTGTCTCATTTCCCCTCTTATCGTTAATCTCGCGATGAAAAAACTGCTGATTGATTTCCACTGCTGCTGTTGGAGTGGAATAAAAAAAGCAGTTTTCTGTCAGGGCTGGCTGGAGGTGAGCTGTGAGAGCGGATGACAATAGACTGCTTTGTTCCGCCAATTTAGCTGCGCTGTCTCAACTGTCTCGGCAATGAATGAGTCGAAGAGCCTCGGCTTTGATTGCTATCTCGCCTGGAAGTCTTGGCGAGTCTTGTTTGCTGGCCATTTTTCCTGGCTTGTCTGACACAAAGCGAGTGTCTTCTTAAGCTATTTTTTATGAGTCCTTCTCAGCTTTTAGCGATTTTCACCAGCTTTATGAAAACCTGATTCACAGCTCAATATTGATGACAGCGGTAAGACTGTTTCTATGGCTACAGCGTCGCCTGCTCCGGCCTCCCGCATAAGCAAGACTTGCCCCATTTCCCCCTTGTTCTCTCCACCTCTTGCCCTGCAGTATTTTGCCAAGCTGGCCTTTGTCTGCACGAGCCTCCGCAAGTCTTGGCCGTGCCTGAATTGTGTGTGCCCATAGCACAATGGGATAGTCAACCAGCTGCATCAGCCTATGTAGGCTATGAAGAGAATGAAGAACTGGGACCAGCCACGCCACTCTCAGGGCTGGGGGGAGACTAGCGCTGCTATGCTCTGTGGCCCTTCCTTTTGTGTGCTCTGTGTGTGTGTGTGTGTGTTAGGCAGAGATGAGTGAGAGCTCTAGTTTTGAGTCTGCGCCATGTGCTCCGTAGCTGCTGTTGTCAGAGCGACTGGCTCGCATGCAGTGGGTTGGGAGAGGAGCCTGATCCGATCCGGCCCATCCCACCCCCCTGTCGATTGGGCCTATACCTTGCGCACGCATTACCTGCAGGGGCGCAGCGAACAATTCACGGCTTGGAGTCTTTTTTATGGATCCCTCCCTGTATGCCTTCTAACAGCGCTGCTGTATGCGCGCCCCGGAGTGTTGACTTGAGTCATCAACCCCCTCCTCCGCTTCAGCCTTCACCGCTCGCTCGCTCTCTCTCTCCGTTCCCATCCACCAGTACCTGCAGACTCCGGGCTTTGCTAGGCATTTTAACTGTGCTTACATAGTGGTTCTGAATCGCTCGCTAAGCGCGTTATTTGCTCCCTGTTTTTTAAGCGGACGATGCAGCACTGCTGTGTGCTGGGGGCTGGGGTCCTGTTGGTTTTAGCCTGCAGACTGAGCCTGTAGCTCAGCGCATTACAGTGATGGAGCTCCTCAGCGTTGATGGAGCTTGCAAAGTCAGTGTGTGTGCTCGGTTTAGGCAAGGCAAGGCAAAAAACTTCAATTAATATCGCGCCTATAAACTTTCAGTACAACGGCAAACAGAATAGCAAGTAACTGGGTGGGGTGCGGATCGCCCGCATGGGAGCCCCGCAATAGCGCGGACCTGTTGGTTTCCTTCCTGATGGAAGCATTTCCTGCTTTTTCAGGCATTAACAAGTTGATTGGTAATTTGAGGGGACTGGAGCGGATAAGCTATAGAAAACATGCGAGCTCTTTAACATGTCGAAATTTCGAAACTTTATTTCTTTATTTTCGAGTTCTACGTTCTAAGCACAGCAGAAAATGCAACAGCGCTGCTTGTCTAGTGTGTGTGTTGCTCCAGCTCTGGTGTAACTGATTGCTCCGCGTGTGCTCTAGCTTAATTAATTTTTGCCGTGTTCGACGATAAGGCGAGCGGTGCGTAACTCAGCCTCACCTCAGCCCCCTCCCAGCTCACCTGGCCGACCTGTGTGCGCAACTTTTTTCTCCTGTTTTCTGTTTCTGCTCCGAGTCGATAGCAGGCCCGACTTCAGATAAGAATGAAAATCAGGCACGGCAACGCGCGGCCCGATCCCCCTGTTAGGACTCTATTAGAGCTTGTTATCTGCGAATCTCCGAGTTCTCAATTGCCAGCGCTGTCCCCCGGGCACGCCTAGGGTGCTTGAGTTAACGCAGAGAGGCTCTGTGATTGTCGGCAATTCGCTGCTCTGGCTGAACGGGTCAAACCCAACTCCAGTCATGAAATCCGTAGGCTGCTCAAATCTATGACGTACTTTGCCCTCCTTCCACTGACTGCCTGCGGCCGTGTGACCTGGGGCATTTTGTTACTGTGCTAACTCCACCTTCGCAGTCTCATATTATTAAATTAGCCTATATTAATATCCGTTTGCATATTAATTCTCAATGTAGGTTCCCTATATTTAGAGGCCAAATCAGGTACCGAGGCTTTAAAAGACTAAGATAAATGCTTGAACCAAGGAAACTTTCTTGTGCTCGTGTTGCTGTTCGCTAATATTAAAATTCTTTTGCCTCAAACTGGGTCAGTGCAAGTTCTCAAGCAGTGCGCGGACTGCTTTCAAAATCATTTATTATAATTTGCAGCTTTTATAAGTCATATTAACAAGCAATAGCACTATGTAGATTTCTAAGCGGTTTCCTGTTTTGGATTAAATAAAAATGTACAATTATCAAACAGCAAGCATATTCAGTGGCTAATTTAGCGCTAGTTTAGAGTGCTCATGCCGTATAAAATTTACACATTTATAGGCCGCTTTGGTGACTGCATGAAGCTCTTAACGCCAAAGGCTTTGGAGCTCAGAATTTGTTCACAAGCAAATTGTTTATCAATATCAATATAAATATATGCTCTTGTATATCAGTGCGTGGGATAAGGGCTGCTAACAATCTACAGAATGTTAGGTTTAGCATTAGACAAGGCAGGCTATCACAGAGCTGCTTACATTATTTCACTGCTAGTCTACTAAAATTCAACGGTGAAACGCATTAACACATTTCCATAGGCATTTGCTGACAGGTCTAAGCAGATATTTAGAAAATAAAATAGAAGTTGTTTAGGCAGAGAAAATACTAAATTATGATAGAATAAAACGGTGAATAGCAGCTTATAGGCCATGGCGTGGAACACCAGAAGCTACTCGTATTATCGATTGTAAGCATGCGTTGGATAAGCCAACAATAACAACAACAATGCGCCTGTCTATTTACAGATTCCACAGCCTCTATTGCAGCGTTCTCTTTTCTTAGCCCGTTGTCGCCCAGTCTCCGGTTTGAGTCGGAGACTGGTGCGGTCGGTGCTAAAGTTTACAAAAAACTGACTGCCCTAGCGACGCCGGGACTTTTGGACGGAATGAGTCGCGAAGGCCTTTCCAGTTTTTTGGAAAGAAAAAAAAACAGAACATGATGCAGACAGGAAACATGCAAGCAAAATAGCAAAATAAGCAGGATGAAACTAGGAAGCAGCGACAAATAGAAACCTGTTGATTGATTGCAGTGAACTCACGCAGGTTATTTCAGGGAACTCCAATCTCAGAAATATCGGTTTAAAAGATTTTTCTGTACAAAACTGAGCTAACACCTCCTGATAGATATGTGCATTCAGGTGCTTCTCTTAGTTTCAACACCTATAGTTTTTTTCTTTGAGTGCGTGGATTTAGCAATATTTTTGTACTTTATTGATTTGTGCAGATAGCGTGAAAGTGTGCGCAGCTAGTGTTCACATGTGAGTGGCTTCAGAACACAGTCTTGGACCTGGTGAGCAGTCCCTCAGTCTGTCTGTCCGGGATGCCCGTCCTAGTGTAGAAAGTGTCGTTGATTAGGCGAGTCCGGCCGAACGGCGGCTTTTTGATGTCGGCCACCTTGATGACTTCGCCCAGCTTCCAGCCGTACTCCCAGGAGGACACGATGGGGAACTGGTACTTGTCCTCCGGTGCCTTGCTGGTCCGCTCCTTCAGGTAGAGGCTCCTGGAAGATGTTAATTCAGAAGTAAATCAACTATTGCTTCTCAATATAATTCTGTATTGTGCATCGATGAAGTTTGCCTAGCAAAACAAGTACAGAACTCGCAACTGACCTGCCCCTGCCCTCTCTGCTGAAGCCCTGGTATAGAAGATCCCGAGTCCTCGGCGATATTGGCCGCATCTCCACGCTAAGCGAGGCATCGGACTCCTTCAGCCTGCTTATTGCGTCCAGAACCTCCTGGTTCTCGTTCCGCTTCGGCTTGGTGTACTTCTGCGCCTTGAATTTCTCCACGCTTAGCCGCAGATCGTCTGTCATGGTTGGGGCCAGCTCCAGCCGCCGCTTGAACACCTCCATCTGACGGCTGCGCGTCTCGCCTCTGCCGCCGCCTGAGCGCCGCGCCAGGTACCAGTGCAGCTGGGCGTCCCGCTCCTTGGTGTAGCGCTCCTCCAGGCTCTTCTGCGCCGCTATGTCAGCTGGGTAGTTTCTGGCCATTGCTCTCGGTCTTGCCCTCTGCCTCCCGCCGCCTGTCTGCCTCTGCCTCAGCCGCTGCCGCTGCCGCCTGCTACTTGGTGAGTAGCGGAGCGGAGGAGGCCCTGCTTGTCCCGCGCCTGCTCATCTTAAGCACCGGACCCGGCTCCCCACCCCACCTCCGCCATTCTTCTGCCTCTTCAGATCGCTAGTGAGGAGAGCCCACCCCGCCAAAACTCCAGCTGATTTAGCCAATCCGCCCGCTTTGTGTCACCTTGGCGACAGTGAGTGTCGTAACGTTGAGGGGGACGGGGCAGCTGCCGGTGGCCTGCCCCAGAGATTGGGGGGTTGGCTGCTCGCAAGGTGGAGCGCGCTTAGAGCTGCCCGCATTGGTTTTGGGGTCTGGGCCTTTGGGAGGCCCTCGCCCCTCTCCACCTTACTCCGGCCCAGGTGCTCCTGCCCCAATGCGTGCCCTCGCTTGTGTGTTTTTACCAGTTGAGCATGTGCGCTGGCCGCTGCGGTTGCTGAGGCATTGTGTGCTCACCTGCTGCTGCGCTCCGAAAGCTACAGCAGCGTTAGAACTGCCAGAATTTGAACTAGAACTCCGATCTGCATTCAACTCTGTTGGTCTTGATTTTCCGTGCATAATTTTTATGCCACTTAGTTTAAGGTTTTTGCTGGCTTCTGAATTTTTATTTCGAAGTTTAGGTAAAAATATTTTGCAAAGTTGTCTTAAAACACTTTATTATTCACTACTTTGTCCTTGGCTTTGTAAGAAGCATGTTATCTTATTCAAATTAATTTCTTAGAGTTTTACTCAAAAAATGCATTTTACACTACGCTTTTGGACATAATATTGCTCAACAACGAGGTATTTTCTGGCTTATGTTAAAACAACTTGCGCGTGTATTCTAAACCAAATCTAAGTTTCATAAATTTTGAAGAATTTTTTTATTTCAAATGCTGTTAACGTTAAGGCGTCGGTGATTCTCAGCTCAAGATAAAAAGCATGGCCTTATTAGTTGCAGCTCTAAACTTTATCTTGTCTTGATCCGGAGGCGGTTGCTGGTAACAGCTACAAGAAGAATAATTGTCACTGGTCAATTATGGCATTCGTTAATCGTAGACAGCAGAAAAAAGTTTTCGATAAGAGTGGGCAGCGCAGCATTTGGATTACTGTGATTGCTACACTCCACTCCACACTACTTTAAGTAAGCTAATCGGTAATTAGCTCCTGCATAGAGATTTCTTTCTCATAAAGCTAAATGGCTTTTTGGAGGTTTCGATCTAATCAGTGATAAAAATGATTTGTCGCATTCGTGGATGATAGATGATAATCCATAGGTTTGCTAGATGATAATCCATAGGCTTGATAAATGATTATCCATAGGCTTGATAGATGATTATCCATAGGCTTGATAGATGATAATCCATAGGCTTGATAAATGATAAACCATAGGCTTGATAGATGACAATCCATTGACTTAATAGATGATAATCCATAGGCTTGATAGATGATAATCCATAGGCTTGATAGATGATTATCCATAGGCTTGATAGATGATTATCCATAGGCTTGATAGATGATTATCCATAGGCTTGATAGATGATAATCCATAGGCTTGATAAATGATAAACCATAGGCTTGATAGATGACAATCCATTGACTTAATAGATGATAATCCATAGGCTTGATAGATGATAATCCTTAGGCTTAACTGTACTTGATTGTGACAGGGACGTGTCTGTTTATAAATGTAATTAAATCGTTATTACTTCCGTGTTCTTTAGGCCTACTAACTTTCACAATATAATATTCCAGCAGTCGCACTAGCTGCATTAACAACACAGACAACAAAGGCAGATTTCTCGCAGCACAATGTCATCTGGCGGCAACCTGTTCAGCCGGGGCCTGCGCTACCTGGCCAGCAAGGAGTTTCGCAGCTACCTGTGCAGCACCCACTTCTGGGGCCCAGTGGCCAACTGGGGCCTCCCGCTGGCCGCGCTGGCCGATGTCAAGAAGAACCCGGAGATGATCAGCGGCAAGATGACGACGGCTCTGTTCTTTTACTCCATGGCCTTCATGCGGTTCGCCTGGCGAGTGCAGCCACGCAACATGCTGCTGTTTGCCTGCCACTTCACCAACGACACCGCCCAGTTTGTGCAGCTGTGCCGCTTCACCGACTACTGGTACCTGAAGGACGACGCACAGCGTCAGGAGCTGCGACTGCAGTACGAGGCTGCGGCGGCTGAGGCGGCTGCGGTGGCTGCGACTGCCCAGACTGCGAATGCGAATTAAGCGGGCCTCCCTCCCAGCCACTGTCTGACTGCGTGGTGACTCATTGAAGGACTAATCAAAGTTTTCCTTTGCATAGGACCAGTTTAAATAGGTAAATCATAGTTGTTCTTCAAGCTATTAGCTAACGTGCCTTCAATTTGTCACCATGTTGCTCTAAGCTAAGTTCCTTTTACTATGGAATTCTTTTCATTCTATCTTTATTTTTGTCGAAGGCGTAGCTATAATCTTTTGAGCACAGTTTGAGCACACTTTGATGTTTGATTTCTTCTTATTGTCCAACTAGTTTTCCCAATTAAAACTTTTTCTTCGTGTTCGCTTTCGGTTTTCGACGCCCGCTGTTTAGAATGAATAAATTCAATAAGAGAATGTTTGAAATGAGCCGTCAGACTAATTTCGACCTGAAATCAGTTGGCTTCTGAGGTCCTGAAGCTTCAGGCTTGGGTTATATTCTGAGGCCCTGAAGTGTCAGGCTAAAGTTCTCTTTTGAGGCCCTGAAGCTTCAGGCTAAAATTATATTCTGAGGCCCTGAAGCATCAGGCTAAAATTATTATCTGAGGCCCTGAAGCTTCAGGCTAAAAATTCTGAGGCCCTGAAGCATCAGGCTAAAATTATATTCTGAGGCCCTGAAGCATCAGGATAAAATTATTAGTTGAGGCCCTGAAGCATTGACAGAGTATGCTGAAATTAACATGTTATTTCTCTTTTGTCTACCATAGATCAGACACTCGGCAAATGCTGCCATATATGCAAATCCCAAAAAAGAAGTTAAATTAGTTTGTTTATCTTTAGTAATATTTCGTAGGTCTTTTCGATTTAGAAAACTCTTTACTAATGCTCGCTTGTACCGTATTGGTTGATGCTATATTAATTATGGATAGACTTTTACAATGCACTGTAGCGCGTGTCTATTAGATATTAGTGGCTTATAAGTAATTATTATATATCTTATATGCGTATAAATTTCCTGAAATTCCTCCAGTTCACCTTTCTTGCCTTTGATAGCGAATTTGTGAGAATTGAACCGCACGAATTCTGCCTGGAGAAATTTCTGGCAATCGGGGATTCTAAAACCATTTTGCCGATAAAGTTAAGTATACTTAGATTGCGAGTTAGTAATACCAATAGTAATTTATCATCTTATATTTTATTATTTTTGAATTTTTAATATCAGTTCTTGCTAGCCTGTGAATTTAGCAAGTTTTGTTTATAGTATACATAAAAAAGTAATTGTGCACATGTAGAGACAGACTATCATTTATTATTGTTAGCAATGTGTTTTCTGATATCTGACTGAACACAAAAGTTTGACATGATTGCCTTCAACACCTTCTTGATCATTGTTTAGTTTTTCGTTCAAAAAGTTAGTTAATTTTTTTTAACAAAAACAACGCGCGCGTTTATTTCTACTCTCAGTAGGCTGTTAAGGCGCCCAGTTAAAAATTCGCGTTAGAGCATAGAAAAATAAAAAAACAACAAATAAATTGCACACCGGGCGCACCAATGCTTGGCTGTTTGTGACGAAAGCAAAGGCGGCTAGGGAGGTCAAGTTCATTGCTCCACGGGGGCTAATTAAAGAAAAGCGCGGGCAAGTTCGCCAGAATCGCTGGAGGATTAGAGAGGCTGGGAGGGTGCCGGACCTGATGCAGCATGCTTGGGCGGCTGCTGGATGGCTGGCCTTGTTGCACCGACTGTGTGCGATTTCACTGACAAGAAGTGGGGCTGCTGCTACTGCTGCTGCTTTGTGCTGTCACAAGCTCCCTCGGCTTGTATTCGGCATAGGTGAGAGATGAAGGTGGAGTTGATAAGTCAAGCGGAAATTCCTATTCGGCTTGGCGGGGATTGTTGCCGGGCCGCAGCCAAGGCGATGGGCAAGTGTGTCCGCCAGGTAAGTGGACCAATGAAGCACTGAAGGTCAGGCCGAATGCACCCCTGCCTGCCCTGTCCTAGAAAGCTGGCTGTCTATGGCCGAACCTGTGTGGCTCAGTATTCCGTCAGTTCGGAGAGGACTGTAAAGTTAATGAATTCTGTCCTGTCCAATTTCATTTCAGCCATGTCCCAATTGTCGCCTCTTTATGAGGAAAAGACTGGCAAATAGTTCTTTCTCTTGTTCTACTTGTAAGCTTTCTCTACCCCTCCTCCTCCTAGCCGAGTTTGATTGACAGCAGCTGAAAGTGAAAGAGATTGGCCAATTCATTGCCTGGACCTGAACTTGATACGGCGACGCGATGCCGATCTCCGGTGCTGCGGAACGAAGAGTGCACTTTTTATTACTGTTACTAAAATGACACAATTCGAAATTGAATTCAGCCACTTTCCAACTGGGAATCGTGCTTGGAACAGCAATGGCCGGTAATGGCATGGCCGCCCACAGGTAGCTCTGCGGCCTGTTCTTCGAAGACTAGGTGCGCGACGATTTCGCCCTTTTAATACAGACCAGCACCGAGAAATGAATCAGATCAGGGGGGAACAGATCTCCGTGAGGGTCTTCTTCCCTTCATCCCTGGCCTCCAGTCGCATGCAATTGCGACAGTCACTCACGCCCGCCTACTCGGCGCTTGCGGCCGCGGCCCGCCGTTCCCCGGTGCGCGAGGTGCTCGCAAATGTCAACTACGACAGCCATGCAGAGCGGGCCAACGATTCTGAAGGCCTGCTGCGCTATCTGCCTCCTCCTAATCCTTCACGATTAAAATCGATCGCTGTGCGCGCAATCTGGCACACTATACGGTCTGCGCTCTTCATAGGGCCATATTACTACCGTAATTCATGCTGCAATCGTTGAATACAATGCGGGTCACACAGAGAATCTGCTAAATACCACATTGGATTGGACTGGCCGAACAGAAAGCCGAGTTGACCCAAGCTTTAGCGTGAGATGAGACAGAGGAAAGATGAAACGGAAGAGATCGGGCAGGGTGAGATGAGACAGGAGAGATGAGACCTGTCTCATCTGAGACAGTGAAAGATGAGACAGGTTGAGATGAGACAGGGGAGACGAGACACGTGATAGGATTAGATGAGACAGTAGAAATACGACGATATTTCAAATACCCACTGCCAACTTCACGACAGCTCCCAAACTAAAATGACCGATTTTCGTGAACGTCCACCAAATGTATCTAAATTTTCCGCCCTTTAAGACGAACTAACTTTCAAAGCAGTCCGACGTCAACATCGTCGAGATATTCAACGATTCTTGTCTAAGACCCTTGTGACAAGGACAGGTAATATCGCTCTGCATAAAACTCCATGGCGAATCCCTATTGTTTCAATAATCAAACAATTAACAATATATCCAGTAAAAGCCGACATGGTTCGATGATGAAATATTGTGAGCAGAATTGAATCGAGTCAAATATTGAATTGAATATTGTGACCAGATTTCAATTGAGATTGGTTGAGTAATTTGAAAATATTTAAAATACTGTAACCTGAGTTCTTTACATGCTGCCCGTCAATAATGTGGTCAACACAACCACTTTTTTCTATACCTTGGCCATTGAACTGTACTATAGGCCATTAATCAACTAAAAGGTCCCAGAATACTTTTCTATTCAGTTAAAAATCTCATTGTCCGGGCCCAAACTGCTAGTTGAGAGACTTAGCCACAATAGATTATCCCAGCTTCCTTCCCGCCAAGTTGATTCCCAATCAAAGCTTTAGGCTTCCTGAATTAGCCGTCTCTAGGAGACCTTCTTTGATGATTCAATATTGCCACTATAGACAGTCATTCTATGGTACTATTGTCATGCTCGAGTAAATATACACATGCAATAAGAGACAAGCGATTGTAAGTAACTTTGTCCACAAGAAGCCAAATAAGCTGTTGGCAGCTGTTCTGGATGTGTCTCCTCAGTCCAGGTGTCCTTCAGTGCCGCTGCAGATTGGCATCATCGGCTCCGGTGATTGACTGCGACTTATGGGGCGAATTCTGGGGTTGACCTTCGAGGCGAGGAAGATAGAGATTAAGAGAATGTTACATCTGGTTGCTATGGGAGAATTTATTATTGGCTGACAAAAGCTCTCGAAATTGCCTGTTGATTACCTGTTGTCTACATGTCCCTGTTGATTACCTGTTGTTTACATGTCCCTGTTGATTACCTGTTGTTTACATGTCCCCGTTGATTACCTGTTGTCTACATGTCCCTGTTGATTACCTGTTGTCTACATGTCCCTGTTGATTACCTGTTGTTTACATGTCCCTGTTGATTACCTGTTGTTTACATGTCCCTGTTGATTACCTGTTGTCTAAATGTACCTGTTGATTACCTGTTGTCTGAATGTACCTGTTGATTACCTGTTATTTACATGTACCTGTTGATTACCCGTCGTTTGCAACTCCATGTTGATTACCCCGTTCTCTTAATCTATTGACTGCCCACTTTAAAGGGCACTCCCTGCTAGCACTCCCTCCTCTTCCGAAAACTTGCTTCATTTTTTCTATTCTTGATATTTCGATGAACAAGCAAACGAGTGCACGAGAGATAGTTGAGAATAAAACATTTCTTCGCAGTGAAAAAGGGCAAACAAGCCGACCCATTCATGGGCAGAGCTGCCCCAGACTGCACTCTCCGCTATGCCCCAGCTCCCTGACGGAAGCTCACACAGTCGCGGCTGTGTCCGCCATCGTCAATGCCATCAAAGGCTAAAAGTCGCACGCCAAAGTCGGGGCCCATTTTCGTCAGCTCTTGTGGGGATTCCAGATGCAAGGCAAGGCAGGGAGGCTGTGTCCAGGAGAGCTTGAGTCTTTCATGAAAATGCTCGAGGCTGAAGGATGAGTCGAGTGAGCTCTCTGTTTCTCTTTCATCTGTGCCGGACGCATTCCCCGGCAATCCCGAGAATCCCTGCCAATTTTTGGCTGCGAAATCTGCTCCGGGAAGAGAATTTCTGAGAATAATTGACACTCGACCATGGCGGAATGCTCAAACTGAGAAGCTCCCATCAAATGGCGCTCTTCATCGTTCACGAAATATCTATTCTGTAATATTCACCGCCCATAACTCGGAGTCAAAGTGACATTTTCACGTTAAACTTAATCGTCTTTTTTCTGCATCTTTCTCTCTTTCACGCTCATTCACAGCTCTGCATCTTTTCCCCCCATTCTTTCTCTGCTCAAACTCGCCCTGGTTGCCATGCCCAGCTCGGAGCCATAAATAAATCGATCAGTTTATGCTGGGATTACTTGCTAATTGCTTCCCCCCTCCTCCAGCACGCCCAGCCGAAGAGCCGCTGAGATCGGGGCAATCGGCCGTCCAAATCTGTTGCCGCCTCAGTGACCAGCGACCCAGCACATGACTGCCGACATCTCTCTGTCTCTCGCCTCCGCCCTTCCAGCATGGTGGCCGGGCTCCGGATGCAGGACAAGAGTTGCCGGCCCATACCCTGCTGCCCCGCCTCCAATTGGCTGGCTGTGTCTGGCCCCCCTGGCCCACCATTCAGACCCCCATCCGATTGCAATCGGCATCCAGGCTTATGTGTCCGGATTCATACTTTGCTTCTCGGTTGCAGTTTCACTTCCGCGCACACAATCTGATCCGTCTGCTGCCCCTCTCCACGCGGCCAACACAGAAGGCCAAGCTGTTCCAATTGCAAAAGTCTGTCATTGAAAACGGCTTTGAAGCCTGGGACAACAGCATGAACGCGCCCAGCACCTTCATCCAACTACGACGGGTGGTCACCAGCGCGCCATACCAGGCGAGTCCTCGCAGCTGCTAGATTTAGGGGCGGATGTTCAGAGTTCTATTTTAATCTGCTAACACTGCGTGTCTGGAGTCTCTCGTACTCTCATTGACTGCCTTAAGGGTCTTACACCTACCCTTAATCCACTGGTCATATTTGTCTTAATTGGCCACTGGTCCACCCCAGCCAATCAGAGAAGCCTCCTGTGCCCCACCTCACTCCGCGAGACCCTCCCCCCACCTCGTGCCATCAAACTTCACGAGACCTACTGAGGCGCTCAGCCAATCAGGCGAGGCTTCCACTGCCCCACACCTTGCTCCAACTCCGCGAGACCCGCTAAGCCAGCCTGCCAGTGCAGCTAGCGGCTTAGCGAATGAACTTCTCAAGGTCCATGCTGGCCTACGGAAAGGTGCCAAAGAGGTCAAGCAGCGGCAACGACAGGCCGAAACGCCAGCTGCCGGCTTCCATGTCCTATTATGTAAGTGCACCACACCGCCTGCCCGCCTGCCCGCCTGCAGAATGCGTCATCCTTGCTACACTATTCCACAACCTGTATCCAAGGCCCTCATAGATGCAGATTCTATAGTTTTTTCTATCAGCTGGCTCTTGGCCTCACTAACAAATTCGCATTGACTAACAAAACTAAATTATTTCCACAAGCATGTTAAACCAGAACGCCACTCGAGTTGAAGTTCACTGAGGTGGAAACTCTCCCAACCCTGACCAATTCTCCTTTTTTCCCAACAGAGCGTTAATTAAAAAATGTCGGTAATTCTGGACTAAAAATTCAATCAGAAATGATCGAAAGTGATTTGCCAATTTCTAACTGGACTTTTTGCCGGTTCAACTCCGTCAGAATCTTTCTTTTATCGACCTGAAAAATTCAGCAGAAAATTTGCCATTACCCGCCCAACCGATCCGTCTTCCGCTAGAGGCAGACTTGGAACACGATTTGTCACTTACCTGAGGACCTGGGCAACTCTTGCACAACCGTGGGTTTGGCCTGTTCAAAGCCTTCCCCCTGCATGCCATCTGAGATCATTTCTCTGCAATGAGATTGAGTCCCAACTCCTCGATTCTGTCTTGTCCCTTCTCGATTCTGTCTTGTCCCTTCTCGATTCTGTCTTGTCCCTTCTCGATTCTGTCTTGTCCCTTCTCGATTCTGTCTTGTCCCTTCTCGATTCTGTCTTGTCCCTTCTCGATTCTGTCTTGTCCCTTCTCGATTCTGTCTTGTCCCTTCTCGATTCTGTCTTGTCCCTTCTCGATTCTGTCTTGTCCCTTCTCGATTCTGTCTTGTCCCTTCTCGATTCTGTCTTGTCCCTTCTCGATTCTGTCTTGTCCCTTCTCGATTCTGTCTTGTCCCTTCTCGATTCTGTCTTGTCCCTTCTCGATTCTGTCTTGTCCCTTCTCGATTCTGTCTTGTCCCTTTCCGATTCTGTCTTGTCCCTTCTCGATTCTGTCTTGTCCCTTCTCAATTCTGTCTTGTCCCTTCTCGATTCTGTCTTGTCCCTTCTCGATTCTGTCTTGTCCCTTCTCGATTCTGTCTTGTCCCTTCTCGATTCTGTCTTGTCCCTTCTCGATTCTGTCTTGTCCCTTCTCGATTCTGTCTTGTCCCTTCTCGATTCTGTCTTGTCCCTTCTCGATTCTGTCTTGTCCCTTCTCGATTCTGTCTTGTCCCTTCTCGATTCTGTCTTGTCCCTTCTCGATTCTGTCTTGTCCCTTTCCGATTCTGTCTTGTCCCTTCTCGATTCTGTCTTGTCCCTTCTCGATTCTGTCTTGTCCCTTCTCGATTCTGTCTTGTCCCTTCTCGATTCTGTCTTGTCCCTTCTCGATTCTGTCTTGTCCCTTCTCGATTCTGTCTTGTCCCTTCTCGATTCTGTCTTGTCCCTTCTCGATTCTGTCTTGTCCCTCCTCGATTCTGTCTTGTCCATCCTTCTCGATTCTGTCTTGTCCATCCTTCTCGAATCTGTCTTGTCCATCCTTCTCGAATCTGTCTTGTCCATCCTTCTCGAATCTGTCTTGTCCATCCTTCTCGAATCTGTCTTGTCCATCCTTCTCGAATCTGTCTTGTCCCTTCTCGATTCTGTCTTGTCCCTTCTCGATTCTGTCTTGTCCCTTCTCGATTCTGTCTTGTCCCTTCTCGATTCTGTCTTGTCCCTCCTCGATTCTGTCTTGTCCATCCTTCTCGATTCTGTCTTGTCCATCCTTCTCGAATCTGTCTTGTCCATCCTTCTCGAATCTGTCTTGTCCATCCTTCTCGAATCTGTCTTGTCCATCCTTCTCGAATCTGTCTTGTCCATCCTTCTCGAATCTGTCTTGTCCATCCTTCTCGAATCTGTCTTGTCCATCCTTCTCGAATCTGTCTTGTCCATCCTTCTCGAATCTGTCTTGTCCATCCTTCTCGATTCTGTCTTGTCCCTTCTCGATTCTGTCTTGTCCCTCCTCGATTCTGTCTTGTCCATCCTTCTCGATTCTGTCTTGTCCATCCTTCTCGAATCTGTCTTGTCCATCCTTCTCGAATCTGTCTTGTCCATCCTTCTCGAATCTGTCTTGTCCATCCTTCTCGAATCTGTCTTGTCCATCCTTCTCGATTCTGTCTTGTCCCTTCTCGATTCTGTCTTGTCCCTCCTCGATTCTGTCTTGTCCATCCTTCTCGATTCTGTCTTGTCCATCCTTCTCGAATCTGTCTTGTCCATCCTTCTCGAATCTGTCTTGTCCATCCTTCTCGAATCTGTCTTGTCCATCCTTCTCGATTCTGTCTTGTCCATCCTTCTCGTTTCTGTCTTGTCCCTGCTTGTCAATCTTGTCCCTTTTGCAGTCCTGTCCTGCCAAGCTTCTCCCCTCACAAAGGATGTAAACAGATTGCGAATCCAATCAGTGTCACATCCCTCTCCTTTATCTCGCATTGCCAGCCCCGGCCCGGATTCTAAGTATGAGCTGAAACTCACACCACTCGGATTGAACGGCCTGAAAAAAATAATTTTATCAAGCTAAAAATTTTTTCGCCTGCCTTTAACTTCGCCGAGGTCTCCTCCAGTTTTTTTGACGACTGCTCAGCGGAAGTGAGCAGTATTTTTTGGTTAAATCGTTTCTCCCGTCATTCACTAGGGGTCACATTCCAAGTTAGTGGCGATTGAGCAATCAGGCAAATGAATGCGTGAGCCTTTCAAAACAAGACATCGCCGCCCCGCCTGCATCCGGTCTGTCCCATAAATCTACTCAATTCATTTTGACGATCTAGTTCCATTTTTGTCTATTATTCTAGCAATAGCCGAATTGCTAAATTCAATAACATTTTCCGCCACATAAGGCCGCTAGCAAATTCAACCTAGGTTTCGATTTCTCCGATTTCTGGCAAGCAGAAAATGCCAATGCAAACTATAAACCAACTATTTGATGTGATGCCTCACCAAATTTCTTCCGCGGTGATAGACGTCCACCATATCGGCGATAAGTGGAAAGGACGAGAGACGTCGGGAAAACCGTGAATGCCCTGACTTCAGTGATGAACCTGAGCCGTGCCTTGCTGAGTGCGGGAGAGACAAGGGACAGAAGCTCCAGATGGTCTCTCCCTCTCCTCTCCCTCTCCCTCTCCCTCTCGCTCTCGCTCTTCCTCTCCCTCTCCCTCTCGCTCTCGCTCTTCCTCTCCCTCTCCCTCTCCTCTCCTCTCCCTCTCCCTCTCCCTCTCGCTCTCGCTCTCGCTCTCCTCTCCCTCTCCCTCTTCCTCTCGCTCTCGCTCTCCCTCTCCCTCTCCCTCTCCCTCTCGCTCTTCCTCTCCCTCTCCCTCTCCTCTCCTCTCCTCTCCTCCCCCTCTCCCTCTCCCTCTCCTCTCCCTCTCCCACTCCCTCTCCCTCTCGCTCTCGCTCTCCCTCTCCCTCTCCCTCTCCCTCTCGCTCTCGTTCTTCCTCTCCCTCTCCCTCTCCTCTCCTCTCCTCTCCCTCTCCTTCTCCCTCTCCTCTCCCTCTCACTCTCCCTCTCCTCTCCCTCTCCCTCTCCCTCTCCCTCTCGCTCTCGCTCTCCTCTCCCTCTCCCTCTCGCTCTCGCTCTCCTCTCCCTCTCCCTCTTCCTCTCGCTCTCGCTCTCCCTCTCCCTCTCCCTCTCCCTCTCCCTCTCCCTCTCCCTCTCCCTCTCCTCTCCCTCTCCTCTCCTCTCCTCTCCTCTCCCTCTCCCTCTCCCTCTCCCTCTCGCTCTCGCTCTCCTCTCCCTCTCCCTCTTCCTCTCGCTCTCGCTCTCCCTCTCCCTCTCCCTCTCCCTCTCGCTCTCGCTCTTCCTCTCCCTCTCCCTCTCGCTCTCCCTCTCCCTCTCCCTCTCCCTCTCCCTCTCCCTCTCCCTCTCGCTCTCGCTCTTCCTCTCCCTCTCCCTCTCCTCTCCTCTCCTCTCCTCCCCCTCTCCCTCTCCCTCTCCTCTCCTCTCCCTCTCCCACTCCCTCTCCCTCTCGCTCTCGCTCTCCCTCTCCCTCTCCCTCTCGCTCTCGTTCTTCCTCTCCCTCTCCCTCTCCTCTCCTCTCCCTCTCCTCTCCTCTCCTCTCCTCTCCCTCTCCCTCTCCCTCTCCCTCTCGCTCTCGCTCTCCTCTCCCTCTCCCTCTTCCTCTCGCTCTCGCTCTCCCTCTCCCTCTCCCTCTCCCTCTCCCTCTCCCTCTCCCTCTCCTCTCCTCTCCCTCTCCTCTCCTCTCCCTCTCCCACTCCCTCTCCCTCTCGCTCTCGCTCTCCCTCTCCCTCTCCCTCTCCCTCTCGCTCTCGTTCTTCCTCTCCCTCTCCCTCTCCTCTCCTCTCCTCTCCCTCTCCCTCTCCCTCTCCTCTCCCTCTCACTCTCCCTCTCCTCTCCCTCTCCCTCTCCCTCTCCCTCTCCCTCTCCCTCTCCCTCTCCCTCTCGCTCTCGCTCTTCCTCTCCCTCTCGCTCTCTCTCTCCCTCTCCCTTCGCTCTCGCTCTTCCTCTCCCTCTCGCTCTCCCTCTCCCTCTCGCTCTACCTCTCCCTCTCCCTCTCGCTCTCGCTCTTTCGCCTGCTCCCCCTCCCTCTTTTCTCCCTCTAGCACAAATTACAGTGCCATAGCGAAACCCTTGCCCCACTTGGTTTAATTTCAAATTGTTTTTCTCGTTCACCTGCGGCAGGAATTTCCACCTGGAGCTGGAGATGCTTTGGAGTCCGGTGGGCCGCGGTGCAAATATTCGAAACCCGAGCTGGTCATTGCACCGGTCTCAAATTTGCTGAGCACACTCGCGCACCCCTAGAAGGCCATTCGGGCAGTGGAGCAGAAATTCCAGCCATATTTGAGCACTTGAGCACGCCAAGAACTGTTCACACCTGGGCCCGTCGGCATGCTGGCTTAGCCCACAATAGCTCTCCTCTCCCTCTCCTTCTCCCTCTCCTCTCCCTCTCACTCTCCCTCTCCTCTCCCTCTCCCTCTCCCTCTCCCTCTCGCTCTCGCTCTCCTCTCCCTCTCCCTCTCGCTCTCGCTCTCCTCTCCCTCTCCCTCTTCCTCTCGCTCTCGCTCTCCCTCTCCCTCTCCCTCTCCCTCTCCCTCTCCCTCTCCCTCTCCCTCTCCTCTCCCTCTCCTCTCCTCTCCTCTCCTCTCCCTCTCCCTCTCCCTCTCCCTCTCGCTCTCGCTCTCCTCTCCCTCTCCCTCTTCCTCTCGCTCTCGCTCTCCCTCTCCCTCTCCCTCTCCCTCTCGCTCTCGCTCTTCCTCTCCCTCTCCCTCTCGCTCTCCCTCTCCCTCTCCCTCTCCCTCTCCCTCTCCCTCTCCCTCTCGCTCTCGCTCTTCCTCTCCCTCTCCCTCTCCTCTCCTCTCCTCTCCTCCCCCTCTCCCTCTTCCTCTCCCTCTCCCTCTCGCTCTCCCACTCCCTCTCCCTCTCGCTCTCGCTCTCCCTCTCCCTCTCCCTCTCGCTCTCGTTCTTCCTCTCCCTCTCCCTCTCCTCTCCTCTCCCTCTCCTCTCCTCTCCTCTCCTCTCCCTCTCCCTCTCCCTCTCCCTCTCGCTCTCGCTCTCCTCTCCCTCTCCCTCTTCCTCTCGCTCTCGCTCTCCCTCTCCCTCTCCCTCTCCCTCTCCCTCTCCCTCTCCCTCTCCTCTCCTCTCCCTCTCCTCTCCTCTCCCTCTCCCACTCCCTCTCCCTCTCGCTCTCGCTCTCCCTCTCCCTCTCCCTCTCCCTCTCGCTCTCGTTCTTCCTCTCCCTCTCCCTCTCCTCTCCTCTCCTCTCCCTCTCCCTCTCCCTCTCCTCTCCCTCTCACTCTCCCTCTCCTCTCCCTCTCCCTCTCCCTCTCCCTCTCCCTCTCCCTCTCCCTCTCCCTCTCGCTCTCGCTCTTCCTCTCCCTCTCGCTCTCTCTCTCCCTCTCCCTTCGCTCTCGCTCTTCCTCTCCCTCTCGCTCTCCCTCTCCCTCTCGCTCTACCTCTCCCTCTCCCTCTCGCTCTCGCTCTTTCGCCTGCTCCCCCTCCCTCTTTTCTCCCTCTAGCACAAATTACAGTGCCATAGCGAAACCCTTGCCCCACTTGGTTTAATTTCAAATTGTTTTTCTCGTTCACCTGCGGCAGGAATTTCCACCTGGAGCTGGAGATGCTTTGGAGTCCGGTGGGCCGCGGTGCAAATATTCGAAACCCGAGCTGGTCATTGCACCGGTCTCAAATTTGCTGAGCACACTCGCGCACCCCTAGAAGGCCATTCGGGCAGTGGAGCAGAAATTCCAGCCATATTTGAGCACTTGAGCACGCCAAGAACTGTTCACACCTGGGCCCGTCGGCATGCTGGCTTAGCCCACAATAGCAGAGCCCACTGCAATAATCTTTTCCGTTTGTCAACACGGGACGCGCCGCCTGTCCCAACTGTCTCTGGAGCCAGCTGCCCTTGCAGGCCGCTTTTTTCAATGCGATATTGAATTAAGGCCCTTCCCCACACACTGGGCAATGATGAATTGTGCTCACACAACTTGGGGTGGGTGTGGCGGGGGTTGCTCACAATCCAGGACTTTCCCGTTTCCACTCGGGTGCGTGGCGGCGGAGATAATTAAGGTGCGCCTGAGCTCTTAGGTGGGATAAAAGTGCAGCGCCGTTCAGGATCTAAGTCTTAGGTTTCAGTGAGACTGTGATGGCTAGCGAGATTAAAAAAGGATTTTAGACACTGATCTGTGGATTAACAAATCTGAAACTTTCAGATTGAAATTGAGATTGAGATTAGCCTCATCATGGCGGAGTTGCCAGCTGTGCTCACGGTTCTCAATAATCGGTGCAATATTATTAGATTACTAAGCCAGGCAGGAACTGGGCGAATTTGCTCAACTTAAGCGGCTCACTCAAGTGTGACTAATGGGAGAAATAAGAGGACCCAGTCGGGCTCCAATCTACTTTTTCTAGCTCCCAACTGATAAAAAGCACCAAAAT
This sequence comes from Macrostomum hystrix, assembly GCA_950097015.1. NCBI lineage: Eukaryota > Metazoa > Platyhelminthes > Macrostomidae > Macrostomum > Macrostomum hystrix. The sequence goes on along the minus strand of CATNEN010000007.1, from coordinate 7,619,767 downwards.
TTTCCAAAAAGTCGCATTCCCATCGTATCCGGCAAAAAACTTCAATCTCAGCCGATTCGAAACATGAGCACCCATGCTCCGACAGTGCTACTCACAGAGCATTTCAGTAGTGAGACTTTCATTATAGCTAGTAGGACGGTTTCTGAGCACACGCGTTCACAGATACTGTACGCAGGCACACGCTCACACAGGTGTGTACACCTGTCCTGACTTTCTCATTGTTAGGCGGTGTACACTTCACTGTTCCTAGGAGGTTGGCCCTCAACGGCGTAAATTGCACCCCAAAGCCTTCTCTCCGAGGCTGCGCCCTAAATGAATGTGGCCTCGCCGCGGAATCGAACTCAGGGACCTTGGTGCGTGAGGCAAACGCGATTGCCTCAGCCCTTTCCGCTGACTCCAAAGCACATTGTAACACTGGTGTGTACATCTGCCCTTAAGTTTTCACTACACTCTCACTGTGCTCTGGGGGTTGGCCATGATGGGTGTAAATTGCACGACAAGCCACCCAGCCTTCTCTCCGTTTCTGGGACTCGCTTTGCCCCAGATACAAACACTGAACCCTCAATCTTAAGTAGGAAGCCAACTGTTTCCGAGTCCACTTCTTGGACAAAATCGAAGCACCCCACGGATGGGCTTCGATCAGTTATCATCCTCGCAAGCACTCGCGCACGCAGCCCACTCATTCACCCGCAGCAGTCAATCCATCAAGCTGCAGGGGCTTGGCGGCCCCAGTCGGTCAGGAATCTTTCAATAAGCCCAATCAGGATTGAGCGGCTTCTGGCAAAACAACTGCCTGCAGCTTCATCTACTACCCCCCAGCCTCCCAGCTCCCCTCGGTCTCCATTTCCCAGCTCTTCTCCCATATTACACTATTTGTTGAGAAGAATTTGGTTGAAGTATCAAAATCTGATTTGGAATAGAAAGCTTTAGCCGGTCCAGCATCCACTGAGTGCTGTCTGTGGACTGAAAAAGGAATAAAATGTCCTTACTTCCTGTTTTGTTAAACTTAAATAAAAGGTCATGGTCTAACAGATGACCCTTAAAGGTCATGGTCTAACAGATGACCCTAAAAGGTCATGGTCTAGCAGGTGACTCTAAAAGGTCATGGTCTAACAGATGACCCTTAAAGGTCATGGTCTAACAGATGACCCTTAAAGGTCATGGTCTAACAGATGACCTTAAAGGTCATGGTCTAACAGATGACCCTAAATGGTCATGGTCTAGCAGGTGACCCTAAAAGGTCATGGTCTAACAGATGACCCTTTAAGGTCATGGTCTAACAGATGACCCTTAAGGTCATGGTCTAACAGATGACCCCTAAAGGTCATGGTCTAACAGATGACCCTAAAAGGTCATGGTCTAACAGATGACCCTTTAAGGTCATGGTCTAACAGATGACCTTAAAGGTCATGGTCTAACAGATGACCCTAAATGGTCATGGTCTAGCAGGTGACTCTAAAAGGCCATGGTGTAACAGATGACCCTTAAAGGTCATGGTCTAACAGATGACCCTTAAGGTCATGGTCTAACAGATGACCCCTAAAGGTCATGGTCTAACAGATGACCCTTAAAGGTCATGGTCTAACAGATGACCCTAAAGGGTCATGGTCTAACAGATGACCCTAAAGGGTCATGGTCTAACAGATGACCCTTAAAGGTCATGGTCTAACAGATGACCCTAAAGGGTCATGGTCTAACAGATGACCCTAAAGGGTCATGGTCTAACAGATGACCCCTAAAGGTCATGGTCTAGCAGGTGACTCTAAAAGGTCATGGTCTCACAGTTGGTCTCTCTCTAAGACCAGGTTGCATCAGACAGAACGCACCCAACTGAGTTGCAGCAGCAGTTGAGCTCCCAAAACTACTTATGACAGCTTTCTGCCAAGCTAGCAGGCAGCTGTCACAGAAAATGGACTTCAGCTGGCTTGCTGTTGACCGAACCGATCCTAAAAAAAGTCTCCGCGAGATATATATTTTTTTCACAAAGTCAACGCGCCAATTTTCTTCGAAACTCCGCTGGGAGGCATAAATCATACCAGAAAAATTAGCCGAAACTGAAGCTAAAAAAATAGCAAAGAGGAAACAGAGAGGATGCGGGGGAGCTGTGTTTGTCAACTCGGTCGCTAAGGCCGCATAAGTAGCGCCATCGCGACCAAGTTTCTCCCAGGCTGGTGTCGGTAGCGGAAACTCAACCCCCGCCTCCCAGCCCTTCCGCGCGCAGTTCAATAATAATTTATTACCGAAGGCAGTCTTTATTAGCTTTTAGCCACCGCATTGCTCTGCCGCTTGGAGCCTGGGGTTCTGCCGCCCACTGAGGCTCCATCTGATTGGCTGCCAGCGGTGGCAGGCCTCGATGATTGATTCCGGGAGCTCTCGACGATGTCAAAAAGAGGATCTGGGCCAGTAGCCGGAGCTCAGTGCCCTCACAGCGGCCCCATCTCGATCCCCATCCCCCTGAGTCTGCGGTCCTGGCATGCACCGACCCCGGCTAGTGCAGATCGGCCGACAGAACAGCTCCGTGACCTACATCACGGTAATGACGACTTCTTGGACATTGGAGATACTGGAGTTCTTTGATCTGTGCTGCAAGCCTAGACCTTCTGTTTGGACTTTGAGTCGTTAAACTGACACGAGTTATAGAGCTCAAATTGCACTAAATCTAATCCCTGAGTAAAATTACAACCGAATCTTTGAGCGGGACTCAATCGGGAATAGGAATCGTAGAGCGGGACTCAATCGGGAATAGGAATCGTAGAGCGGGACTCAATCAGGATCAGGAATCGCAGAGCGGGACTCAATCGGGATGAGGAATCGCAGAGCGGGACTCAATCGGGATCAGGAATCGCAGAGCGGGACTCAATCAGGATCAGGGATCGTAGAGCGGGACTCAATCGGGATGAGGAATCGCAGAGCGGGACTCAATCAGGATCAGGAATCGCAGAGCGGGACTAAATCAGGATGGGAAATCGCAGAGCGGGACTAAATCAGGATCAGGAATCGCAGAGCGGGACTCAATCGGGATGAGGAATCGCAGAGCGGGACTCAATCGGGATGAGGAATCGCAGAGCGGGACTCAATCGGGATGAGGAATCGCAGAGCGGGACTCAATCGGGATGAGGAATCGCAGAGCGGGACTCAATCGGGATGAGGAATCGCAGAGCGGGACTCAATCGGGATGGGGAATCGCAGAGCGGGACTCAATCGGGATGAGGAATCGCAGAGCGGGACTCAATCGGGATGAGGAATCGCAGAGCGGGACTCAATCGGGATGAGGAATCGCAGAGCGGGACTCAATCGGGATGAGGAATCGCAGAGCGGGACTCAATCGGGATGAGGAATCGCAGAGCGGGACTCAATCGGGATGGGGAATCGCAGAGGGCGACTCAACGAAGACTATGATACGAAGATAAAAAGCGGGACTTGTTTTTGAGTTGCTGGGCAATATGAGTTTGAATATCTGGCATAAGATGTGGTACATGTGCTCCTCATCAGAAGCACTCATGGGATGAAATTCTCAATCGAACCCGGGCCCTGTCTGATCGCATAATTTCCCACGAGGTTGGGGCAGTTCGAGAGGGCCTCAAATTTCATCTAAATTAACAAAGAACTGCTAGACTGGATATTTCAATGGGTAAATATTCCATGAAGCAAGGTTGCCACGCCTGCTCCATTCATTGACCGTAGCGGTAAAAGTACAGCAAAAGAGACTGCGCCCTGCCTGTCAACAATGTCCAATTTTTTATGGATTTTCTATTCTATTTCTATAATCTTCAAAGTGGAATCGATTTTGTGTATCCCAAGCTCCCTATTAGTCTCATGAAGGGTTAGCCGAAATGGTGTAGATGAACCAGAGTCTGAATGTTTTTTTTGTCTGAGTACTCAAAATTGAGATGTGAAGCGACAGAGGCTGGGAAAAAATCCGGATTCTCAGGGTGACAGCTAGGGAAAAATGCGAACAGCTGGGGCATTGTGTGTGTGTGGGAATGAAAACACGCTGTGAGCTTTTGTTGTCGGATTCCCAGCTCCAATCTCCCGGATTCTGCTTAGCCGATGCTATCTGGGGTCCCCTGTCACTGCCGCCTTCCTGCCTGCGCGCACTGACGGATTCCCAGCTCCAATCTCCCGGATTCTGCTTAGCCGATGCTATCTGGGGTCCCCTGTCACTGCCGCCTTCCTGCCTGCGCGCACTGACGCAGTGATTTGAGGCCTGGCTTCGTTTAGAAAGTACTGCTGGCCTGATCTCATTCTCAATCTTTCCCGGCTTATCTAACAGTCCCCCGGCTCCTGCATAATTACTTCATATCTCATTATTATGCTCTCTGGCAGTAGCAGCAGCAGCCAACCCGCTTGGCTCCACCCGGACTGAAAGAAGGAACCAGGGTGGTATCAGCAGAGGGGAAGAAGGCCTGTAGCTTCCTGGTCCGCCTCTAGAAGAGCGGTCATTGCAAACTCGAGCACTGCTGTTTGCTGGGCAGGTTAGGTTGAGAAGGCGGTGGTTGCTGGTCTGGTTTGGGTCACATCTGCTGCCATTTGTAGTTGGCCCGAGAGAGGATAAAAGACAGCTCATTTTCGTTTAATTTACATTCGCCTTGACATGAAAATTTCCAATTGGCGCTCGTTCAACCGCGCGCAATTGGAATGGGGGCTTTCACAAAGACTCTAAAATTAATTTTGCCCTGCACTAACTGATGCGCGCCGCAAATTGCTTTTTTTCTTGATTAGAAATTGGATATGGAATTTGGCTAACTGGGATGAGAAAGGAGAGACAGAAACAAGACAGTGGGATTCAGAATGGAGAGACAGTGGGATGAGAAAGGGGAGACCGTGGGATGAAAAAGGGGAGAGACAGTGAGATTAGAAAGGGGAGATTGTGGGGTGAGAAAGGGGAGATGGTGGAGTGAGAAAGGGGAGATTGTGGGGTCAGAAAGGGGAGACTGTGGGGGTGAGAAAGGGGAGATAGTGGGAAGAGAAAGGGGAGATAGTGGGAAGAGAAAGGGAAGATAGTGGGAAGAGAAAGGGGAGATAGTGGGAAGAGAAAGGGAAGATAGTGGGAAGAGAAAGGGAAGATAGTGGGAAGAGAAAGGGAAGATATTGGGAAGAGAAAGGGGAGATAGTGGGATGAAAAAGCGGAGAGACAGTGGGTTGAGAAAGGGGAGATAGTGGGTGAGAAAGGGGAGATAGTGGGGTCAGAAAGGGGAGACTGTGGGGTGAGAAAGGGGAGATAGTGGGGTCAGAAAGGGGAGACTGTGGGGTGAGAAAGGGGAGATAGTGGGGTGAGAAAGGGGAGACAATGGGGTGAGAAAGGGGAGATAGTGGGTTGAGAAAGGTAATAGGCATCAAGTTAGTCGTGAAATTTTATCTGCCTTTGCGGTGCCTGGAAGGCTCAGACACAGCTGCAAATGATCTCCCATTACGGCTAAAGTGTTTACAGCAAGGCCAGCTGTCCGCATTATAAGTTTAAGCTAAGAGGGTGAAAAAAACTTTCGGGACAAATGTCCTCTGGTCATCTGGGGCGCGGCGCAAGTGATAGACGCTGTGGGCGGAGGGACGAAGGGCGCGTCCAGTAAGTTAATGGGGCCGCCTGGACACCAGCAACTGAATGAGTGAACTGAATGAGGGACAGTGCAGGCAAAAGATGAATGCATCGGGAGAAATCCGCGTAGGCCCCCCTGTAGGTGTTGAAGGCAGACTGACAGATTGCACTGAAGTTCTTAGCGAACTATTTTGAAAGTAGCGAGCAGAAAAGCATTCGCTACACCAGACAGCTGAGTACACATTTAAGAATCTCTGAGCAAGCCGTTCCCAGTTGGGAATTCCAGAGGAATTAAACTGGTTCAACTCGAGGCAGCTGCTCCCAAGTACCTCCCCACCTCACTCCCACGACCCCCGGACGGTCTCTCGCACACAATTTCCCAGGTCCTGCAGGGGCGCGAAGCAGCTGGGAGCCTTCAGCGGCGACTGCGTGGGCGGCTCATAGAAAACTGCCGACTCCAGGGGTGCCTGGGCTGCAATTGGGGCTTGCTAACCCTCCCCTCCTGCCACTGTCTGCCCGACTCTACTTACCCTCTCTACCCGCTTCTCTCTACCCGACTCTACTTACCCTCTCTACCCGCCTCTCTCTACCCGCTTCTCACTACCCGCCTCTCTCTACCCGCTACTACCCGCTACTACCCGCTTCTCTCAACCCTCTCTACCCTCTCTACCCGCCTCTCTCTACCCCGCTTCTCTCTACCCGCTACTACCCGCTTCTACCCGCTTCTCTCAACCCTCTCTACCCGCCTCTCTCTACCCGCCTCTCTCTACCCTCTCTACCCGCCTCTCTCCACCCTCTCTACCCGCCTCTCTCTACCCGCTTCTCTCTACCCGCCTCCCTCTACCCTCTCTTCCCGCTTCTCTCTCCTTCTCTACCCGCCTCTCTCTACCCGCCTCAATCTACCCACCTCAATCAACCCGCAGGCTCCCTACCCTCTTTTTCCGCACATCTCTGTGATTTTCTGCACTCATCTCTGCATCAGTTCAAAATGCGAGCATTAATTAAGAATAACTTGCTGGACGTGATATTTCTTCCAATCCCTTATTCTGGCGCATTCACCACCACCGCTAATAGTGCACAAAACCTGTGATAATTATAAATGGTGAACCTGTTCCCTGGTGTTCGCGACAGACACCAATAATGCCCCGTCACAAGGGGTTCGCCAGCATTACCAGGATAAAAGTGCAACTTCATCAACCACCTCTTTCATGCAATTCCTCTGGCATTCACGCCGGCATATAACTCTGATGGCATTTTAGTGTGCCTGCCTGACTGTTGATCTTTCCTGCTGCTTGCAACTCTCTCTCTGTCTCTCTTGTCTTTATTTCTCGCAAATGTCGAGCGATAGAAGTCGGAAGGACACACAAAATGACTTTCTGCCTTCGCTACCACAGATGAAACAGTCAACGGGCTTCTCATCCAGAACTCCATTATCCCACACATAATATTCGCATTGCTTACTCACAGTAGTGTGTGCTAAAAAATTATCGTTTCCTAACGGTGCGCATGCCGGAGACCGGGGACCAGATGGGAAGCTAGTTTGCCAGAATTTCCCCTAAATTGGTTGCTAGGGAGGATCCAGGGAAGCTCTTGGGCCTCGACTACGGCGAGGAGGCGGAAACTACCGGGGTGGGGCGAAATGTGACGAAGGCGCCTCATTTCCTACGCCCTCCCCCACAGCCGGATGGGGCTGGCTGGGGGAGCGGGTAGCGCTGGGGGCCACGGTGGTTCGAATCAGCGATTGGACCAGCGGCGGCTTGGCGAAGTGGATTAGGTGTGACTGTCTGGGGATTTAGGGGTGCCGGCAAGACCAACGGGACGGATTGGGGAAGTGGAGCCGGCATGGCGAACTTCATGCAGTGTCTTCTGGGATTGGCCGACGCCCGGAACTCGCGCGCGCGCGCGCACACAGGAAGCCAGCAGCCGCCATATGCCGGACCCGGGGCGCCAGACCCCCACAATATCTGCCCTGAAGCCCTGCCTCTCCGCTAATCCCTCCCCAAGCTGCATATTTCGACGATATACTGAGAGAGCGAGAGAGAGAGAGAGAGGAAGAGAGACAGAAGGAAAGAGAGGCCACAAAAAGAAAGCGTTTCGGATTGAAAGAAGAGGAGCACGAAGCAGATCCTTGGCAGCAGCAGCAGAGACAGCAGCACTACAGCAGCAGCAACAGGCGGAGTCTTCAATCTCTGTAGGGTCAGCTGGTGAAGGCTCGCCAACTGGGGGACATGCAGCAGCCTCAGCAGGCTGGCGGGCAGGAGGATGGCGCGCCGCTGAAGCGTCGTTGCCGACGGTCTCGAGTAAGTTGAGCAATTGAGCAGGAAGCAGAGGAGTTGCAGATTCTGTATGACCCCTGCTGGCATCATTTAGGCAGCATAATTTTAGTGTCTAGCAGAGATATTACCAGCTCAAACTGTAGATTGAATTGCGCCACGCTGGTTTGCCCGGGCAAGGCAGCCGGCCTTGGCAAACAGCCGCTGGTACTCCGCCTCCGCGGCAGTGAGTAAACAGACACAGCGGGCTAGCAGCGGAAAAGCTACTCAAGACTTGCCGAGAGAAATGAGAGCCCGCAGCTGAGCAATTTTTGACTCTCACTGGTTGGCGACTTTCAAGTTTCACGCGCGCATTTGAGAGGCCGACTTTGACTATCAAGTTAAACAGTTCCCGAAAAAATGCCCGTGTTTGCCAGCCAGCGGAGACCCGCGGGCCCTTCCAGTGTCAACAGGCGCTCACAATTTCCGAGTCAACAGTTGCACCTGAATTTTACTGAAATTTGCGCGAATTCCCAGACATAGATCCGCGTGAGGCATTTGGCACTGGCTTTTGCTGCTTGAGATTGCTGAGTAAAGATGAGCACACGAGAAGAGGAGCCGTAGAATGTGACAACGATTCTGGCTCTTGCAAACCTTGTGAGGTGATTTAACTAGCAATATATAAAACTGTCTGTCTATGGACAATAGAATCTCGGAACTGCTTTCAGTTAAGGAATACAAGTATCAAAAGACTGGCTGCCAGTGACAGCCGTCAGAGACTGTCTATGGTAAAGAATCTCGGAACAGCTTTCGGTTCAAGAAAGTCAGCGTTCAATTTAGGAACCAAGGACCACTCAATATAGAACCAAATGGCTTATCAAATTGAACGCAATTTAATTTGAAAAACTTGCACGGCCACAACAAGCAATGTCAGTGGGAAAGACACGTATTACGGATTCTTAAATTGATGGCAGATTTTCTTGACTACAACCCAGAAGAGCGATATTTTTAACCCGCTTTTTTTTGCCAAAAAATACAGTAGCAATGCCAGCATCCGATGCTAATTTATCCGTAGTTTCCATCGATTCATTTTGTATCTGCTATGTCATTTGCAGAGCCTTTTTAGTTACGTCAGTTAAGATCGAGATCATGTTGCAGCCATAGACAGAAAAATGGCTCCCATGATGGCAATGTATTTTGCCAAGAGTCCCTGCATTTTGCCTGCCTGCATGCACGAACTATTTCTGAAAATTAATTTTCGTTATGACCAATGAGGTCGAGCTGTATCTGAGACCGCAATCTGACCCCGAGATCCTGAACTCGAATCCCGCCTCATCGCTCCCTCACACAAGGACGCCGGCTACCACGCCGTTGACACTGACGACGACTGCCAGTCCAACAACAGCGGCGACTTCAACTCCACCGAGTTCCTCAATGCTCACGACGAGCCGGACGACCCCCGGCCTGAGCAGCAGCAGCAGCAGCACCCGCTGTACCAGCAGCAGCGGGCTCCGACCCAGACGGCCTGTCGCGGGATTCGAAACCGCGGCCTCCTGCGTGCCGCCTCCTCGTCGGCGGCCACCACCGAGGCGGCCGGGTCCGGACGCGCCGCTGTCATCACCGCCTCCGCTTCGGAGCGGGCCGGCCCGTCCGGGCTTTGCTCCGGCTCCGTGGCAACCGGCGGCATCGCTTCCGCCTCGCTGGACCCGACGCAGCGGCTCATCGACGCCCTGGAGACGCTGCGCGACTCCATCAACGACAGCACCAGCGTGGCGATGCAGCAGAGCCGCGTGCGCAACAGGCGGAGGGGCACCTCGGCCGGCCAGGTCAACTACAAGGGCGGCGGCCTCAAGAGCGACGAGCGCTGCCGCATACGGGCCGAGAAGGTGAGGCGGCCGATTTTTTTCCTGGAAATAGTCGCAGGCAATTTCAATCCCTGCCTCTTGTGAGGGTTTGTAATAGTTACGAGCTATTATGTATTTTATCGCACTTTCTCCACCGAAGATCTGACATTTTTCCTCGAAATCTCACTTCCTTTCCTAAATTCTTACTTCCTATTCTCAAAACTTTAATTTCTCTTTTCAGCATCTTGCTTTCTATACTCAAAATCCCATTTCGTCTTCTCAAAATCCCAATTTGGAGTATCATTTTTGTCACTCAGAATATTATTCTAGTTTTCTAGAATTCACCCACATCTCTCGTCGACCTAGAGCATCAACCGGTCTCTACTCAAAATCTCACGTCAATCTGCTACTTCTCGTAATTTCAATTTGTTCAATCACACGGACGCCTTTGGTGCTCGCAATGCTGTTATTTGTCTCACTTCAAGTGCTCAGTCCGGGGCTGTTGACCCCGCCTCAGTGAGTTCCCTTTTGAGCTCATGCTCCATGCTAATTTTGAGCACGCAAAGAATTCATCCGTATGCAGAGAGCCAGGGGCTCGGGGCGCGACGGATTACCCGCTAATCCCCGAGTGGGCACATAAAAAATTTAGAGCCGAAACGCGCGATGAGTTGCTTTTCTGCTTAATTTTCTCTCCGGCTAAATCCAGCTGGGGACATTGCTGCCCTGCATTCGCTTTGACATACACACCTACACACACTCACACACACCTACACACACTCACACACACACCTACACACACTCACACACACCTACACACACTCACACACACCTACACACACTCACACACACCTACACACACTCACACACACCTACACACACTCACACACTCACAGTTAAAATACAAAATTACAACACACATGATTACAACTCACGCAGTTACAACTCACGCAGTTACAACTCACGCAGTTACAACTCATGCAGTTACAACTCATGCAGTTACAACTCATGCAGTTACAACTCATGCAGTTACAACTCATGCAGTTACAACTCATGCAGTTACAACTCATGCAGTTACAACTCATGCAGTTACAACTCATGCAGTTACAACTCATGCAGTTACAACTCACGCAGTTACAACTCATGCAGTTACAACTCATGCAGTTACAACTCACGCAGTTACAACTCATGCAGTTACAACTCACGCAGTTACAACTCACGCAGTTACAACTCACGCAGTTACAACACGCACAATTACAATACATTGCAGCCATACAATTCACATTGCTGTAGAAGCTGCAAAATTTTCTGGATTTCGGTCGGAGAATTTCAGCAAAACAATCCGTTTGAAAAGCAAACCAATAGTTGGGGTTTAAGTTGACCCGATGCCGCATATTCTGTTTGTTTAATCGTAATTTGCCTATCTAATATGCTCAGTCCGTGGGCTGAAGCTCAAGTGGGAGATGATAATCCTGGAATCCTATTCCTGTGCTGCGAGACTGTCCTCATTCTTTCTTCCCAATTGCAAATATACTGTGGACGGGAGTCGAGGTCGCGATGAGGATTTGGGTTGTCAATTCTATTCCCAACAACAGCGCCAGTAGGCCTTTTGATGTCGGCGTGGGTCTTTTGAAGGAAAAAATTTCCCTCGGTTTTTGCGGGAGATGAAGAGTTTTTGGCCAAGCAAATATTGGTTTTTGAGCATATTGAGCATCCGGTTCTTGCATATCATTTTGTTCTAATAAGTTTGCTAGCAGACTTTTCTGCCGTTCCTCCGTATCTCTTTCGGCGAAGCGGTAGAATAATTATTGCTGAGTACAGAGAGACAGAGACCGGCCGTGTCTCAAGGAGTGACAGAGTGAATGAGTGACAGAGTGACAGAGTGACAGAGTGAATGAGTGACAGAGTGACAGAGTGAATGAGTGACAGAGTGACAGAGTGAATGAGTGACAGAGTGACAGAGTGAATGAGTGACAGAGTGACAGAGTGAATGAGTGACAGAGTGACAGAGTGAATGAGTGACAGAGTGACAGAGTGAATGAGTGACAGAGTGACAGAGTGAATGAGTGACAGAGTGACAGAGTGAATGAGTGACAGAGTGACAGAGTGAATGAGTGACAGAGTGACAGAGTGAATGAGTGACAGAGTGACAGAGTGAATGAGTGACAGAGTGACAGAGTGACAGAGTGACAGAGTGAATGAGTGACAGAGTGACAGAGTGACAGAGTGAATGAGTGACAGAGTGAATGAGTCAATGAGTGACAGAGTGACAGAGTGACAGAGTGACAGAGTGACAGAGTGACAGAGTGAATGAGTGACAGAGTGACAGAGTGAATGAGTGACAGAGTGACAGAGTGACAGAGTGGAGGAGTCACAGAGTAACAGAGTGAATGAGTGACAGAATGATCGAGTGACAGAATGATCGAGTGACAGAATGATGGAGGGACAGAGCGACAGTGACACCAGCTGTAAGACAGTGTGAGAGGGGTATTCTTAGGAACAGCTTGGCCCCCAATTAACTTAAACTAATTTCTGATTCCACGAAAAGGTCGTCGTGGAAATTCGCGTGGTGTTCCTGAAGATCGGCGAGATCGACACGCTCAAGGAGCTGTACCACGCCGACGCCTTCATCCAGGCCAAGTGGAAGGAGCCGCTATTGGAGGGCCGAGGCGCCGAGGTGAGTGAGAGAATGGAGAGGCCTGGAAGGTGGGAATATTGTGTCAAGACGAACAAAGACATGCGCATGTCCCAGGAATGCCGAGAAAGTTCCCGGGAGAATAAAATGAACGTAGGATAGTATTTCTTTCCGTTTCTGCTCGCAGATCCACTCGATTGGGGGGGAGAATTATTGGTCTTTTTTCATTTTGAAGTGACTGCAGGTCGAACCAATGGCCTTGTAAAAATTTATTGCCTATCGATTTGAAGCATGCTCAAACTGTCTGCTCAACCTTTCCTTCACTCTGGCTTGATTTCAGATTTCTAAGCCTTTGAAAAATACAGTAACCTGAACAGACAGACAGACAGACGGACACCCACAACAGACAGACACCCACAACAGACAGACACCCAGAACAGGCAGACACCCAGAACAGACAGACACCCAGAACAGACAGACACCCAGAACAGGCAGACACCCAGATCAGGCAGGCACCCAGAACAGACAGACACCCAGATCAGGCAGGCACCCAGAACAGGCAGACACCCAGATCAGGCAGGCACCCAGAACAGACAGACACCCAGAACAGACAGACACCCAGAACAGGCAGACAACCAGATCAGCCAGGCACCCAGAACAGGCAGACACCCAGAACAGACAGACACCCAGAACAGACAGACACCCAGAACAGGCAGACACCCAGAACAGGCAGGCACCCAGAACAGACAGACACCCAGAACAGACAGACACCCAGAACAGACAGACACCCAGAACAGACAGACACCCAGAACAGGCAGACACCCAGAACAGGCAGACACCCAGAACAGACAGACACCCAGAACAGACAGACACCCAGAACAGGCAGGCACCCAGAACAGGCAGACACCCACAACAGACAGACACCCAGAACAGACAGACACCCAGAACAGGCAGACACCCAGAACAGGCAGACACCCAGAACAGACAGACACCCAGAACAGACAGACACCCAGAACAGGCAGACACCCAGATCAGGCAGGCACCCAGAACAGACAGACACCTAGATCAGGCAGGCACCCAGAACAGGCAGACACCCAGATCAGGCAGGCACCCAGAACAGGCAGGCACCCAGAACAGACAGACACCCAGAACAGGCAGACAACCAGATCAGGCAGGCACCCAGAACAGACAGACACCTAGAACAGACAGACACCCAGAACAGACAGACACCCAGAACAGGCAGACAACCAGATCAGGCAGGCACCCAGATCAGGCAGGCACCCAGAACAGACAGGCACCCAGAACAGACAGACACCCAGAACAGACAGACACCCAGATCCAGCAGCGTGAATAGGATCAGCAGTAGGCGTGCAATTAGCAGTTTTTGCCCTAGCACAGCTGAGAACTATTGGCGCCTGTTGAGATCCCAGCCAACGCCGTCCCCAACTAGGCTTCTTTTACCCGACAGTCGTGTTCCCGACTCCCTATTTTGTTAGCTAAACGCAAAGTGCTAACACAGTATTGCTCTGCTGTGGACCATGTCCGCCCCCCGCTCGCACAATGTTTGTATAGAGCTGCTAGTGAGTGTGTGTGTGTGTGTGTGTGTGTGTGTGTGTGTGTGTGTGTGTGTGTGTATCTAGCCTATTCGGAGATCCGACAAGCTGCTCAGAAGAAAATGTTTGCCGATCAAAAAGACAACCGGTTTTTGTGTACTCCGCGTATCGCATAGAGATTTCTATTGAAAACGATTTGAGCACCCTAGTTTTTGTTGATTTGCACTTTTACGTACTTACCGATTGAACCAAATAATAAGTATGGCCCTTAGAAAGGCCAGATTACTCGTAAAAGCGAGGATTCGGAATTAACTCGTTAGAGGATGCGGCTGTCACAGCGAGTCACTCCCCAGTTCTGAGCTTGTACTCTGGGATCAATTTGTCAAGCTTGATGACCTTGAGTGCGACTTCTCCAGATGGCCTGCTGCTGACATTTCGAATTGTTTTCCGTGGAGCCAACTAAACCTACCAAAAAAAATCCGAAATTTTTGCTTCTAAAAGTGCACGAAATCTACGAACCTCCTCGATCCAGGAGTTGAAAAGCGTCGACCTGGAGAAGTACTGGAATCCGCTGCTGTACATTGACAACATCCTGAGCGAGACCAAGGAGGCCACCTGGGTGGTGGCGCAGCACGATCCGCTCAACTCAGACGTCTACATTGTGGAGAGGCGAAGGATTAAAGGCGTTTTCTTGGAAACCCTCGAGCTGAACGACTTCCCGTTGGATGTGCAGGTCAGCAGATATACTGAGCACGATTCTCAGGTTCCATTCAACTATCAAATGCTATGCAATTGGATACAATGAACCCCCAGGACCTGACCATCACCATCACCTCGGAGAGGCCGGACACGGAGATTGAGTTAATTCCGGACGAGGCGGAAATGAGCGGCATCAACATCCAGACGTTCGTCGACCAGCAGGAGTGGCGCCTGCATGAGCACATTGAGGTTGAGAAGCGCACCCTGACTCAGGAATTCTCCAGCACCATGAAGTCGCATCCGTGCCTCGCTGTGCGCTGCAGGGCGGCCCGCAGACCCGGCTACTTCTACTGGAATGTCTTCCTCATCATGGTTAGTGCTGCCTGCCCTGCCTGTTGGGGTTGCCTGCTCCTCTGTTGAGGGTTGCCTGCTCCTCTGTTGAGGGTTACCTGCTCCTCTGTTAAGGGTTGCCTGCTCTTCTGTTGAGGGTTACCTGCTCCTCTGTTGAGGGTAACCTGCTCCTCTGTTGAGGGTTACCTGCTCCTCTGTTGAGGGTTACCTGCTCCTCTGTTGAGGGTTACCTGCTCCTCTGTTGAGGGTTACCTGCTCCTCTGTTGAGGGTTGCCTGCTCCTCTGTTGAGGGTTACCTGCTCCTCTGTTGAGGGTTGCCTGCTCCTCTGTTGAGGGTTGCCTGCTCCTCTGTTGAGGGTTGCCTGCTCCTCTGTTGAGGGTTGCCTGCTCCTCTTGACTTACTTGACTTAGCGGCAGGGAGCCTCCATGACGGACGCAGCGAGTAGGCGGCTGATGCCGCCCATATCGCTAACCCCTGGCAGCCAGACAGCCTCCAGCGAGGCGGTGCCGCTCAGGGTGTTCCGTCGGTCGATTCCGCCGCGCGATCTTCTTCGCCATAGGCTGGGAAGAAATCAGCTCGGCCGGTATCCCGGAGGAAGTGGGCGAGCTGTGGGATGTTCTCGGGCGAGCAGGCTTCGGCAAGAGTCGGTGCCGGCCGAGATGTTTTAGCCTAGCCCGGGTGAAGGCCGGGCAGTGGCAGTTGAAATGCTCGGCATTTTCACGACCGGAGCAGCAGAAGGGACACGTTTCCTCAGGCACGTGGCCTTGAAGGTAGCGGTGTCTGGTGAAACAGCCATGTCCCGAAAGGGCCATAGTGACTGCTCTTAGGTCTCTGCGGTTAAGCCTGAGTAAGGCCTTACGCAGGTTTCTAGAGGGGGTTGGCACCGCAGCCCTGGACTGGCGACAGTTCAGGGTGCTGGACCACCTCCTCCGGTGCTGGGTCTGCATCCAGCGGTTGATGCTGGAGTTGACATCAGAGACGGGGATCGGGGACTCCGGGCCCGGGCCCATCAGGGAGCTGGCTGCTCCAGCCTTAGCGAGCTGGTCCGCCATCTCATTCCCTGTGAACCCGGCATGCCCAGGGATCCACAACAGCTCCACCTTGTTAGACTGCGCCAGCCCGTTTAACTGGGTGTTGCAGTCCAAGGTGGTTCTGGAGCGAGAGGTGCAGCGGCTGAGGGCCTTGAGGGCTGCTTGACTGTCGGAGTGAAAGAAGATCCTCCGACCAGCCAGTTGCCTCTGGCGCAGCTCAGCCGCACAGAAGCTGATGGCGAGCACTTCGTTTTGGAAAACGCTAGAGCTCTTGCCACAGTATTGGGAGTGGGTCCAGAGGACCTCACCACCCGAGGCGACGCACACTCCGAATCCCGAATTACCATTCATCAGAGAGCCGTCAGTGTAACAGTGGACTGCCGGGTCATCCCAGCAGTCCTTTACCTCATTACGAGGGGAGATGCTGACTTTGTACCTGTGGCTCCGGAGTAAAGTGGCCGGGGCCCCGTCCGAAAGGATGGTGAGCCCTCCGCACTCGCCCAGAGTTTTCAGGCAGAGGTCAGAGTGAGGCAGAAGGGAGCGCTTCGAGAAGGCTCGCGAATTCTGGAAAGAGACACCCGCATCAAGGAGACGACGGGTGGACTTTGCTGCTTCCCCCTTGACGAAAATGTCAATGGGTGTAGCGTTGAGGAAAGCATTCATGCCTTCGAAGGGAGTGGAGGGTGGGGCGCCCAGCGTCATACGACAGGCTCTGCCCTGCACCCTATAAAGCGCCTCCAGGTTTTTCTGGATGCTCATGGCGCTCCTCTCCTGCTCCTCTGTTGAGGGTTGCCTGCTCCTCTGTTGAGGGTTACCTGCTCGTCTGTTGAGGGTTACCTGCTCGTCTGTTGAGGGTTACCTGCTCCTCTGTTGAGGGTTACCTGCTCCTCTGTTGAGGGTTGCCTGCTCCTCTGTTGAGGGTTACCTGCTCCTCTGTTGAGGGTTGCCTGCTCCTCTGTTGAGGGTTGCCTGCTCCTCTGTTGAGGGTTGCCTGCTCCTCTGTTAAGGGTTACGTGTTGTTCCAGTCTATGCTTGACTGGAGTTTTTTTAGTGCGATAAAGATACCTAATAATGCGTGCTTTCACAGCAGCAGCAGCAGCAGCAGCAGCAGCAGCAGCAATCCTAAATTACTCGCAATTTCATATCCAGATTTGCCCATAAAAATCTGCAGTTTAGAAGAGTTTTAGCTGGCGCACTGGTAGGCAGCTGGCATCAGCAGGGACTGCTACAGTGTGACTGCCCGGTTGTGTGCGCCGGGGGAAAGTGCAAATGTCAGGGTCTGGCCGCGATCCGTGTGTGCGTGAGAGTGTGTCAGAATGTTAAGAGCATCACAGATTTTTCCGCGTGTTCGGCTTGTGCGCCGAGTTGTCTCTCCCCCGGCAACCTCACTGCCAGCCCAATGGGACGCACTGGAGGTTGCCGCGGCTGACTAATCAACCGCCGTCTGTTGGTGTACGAGTATCCGTAGCTTCCGTTCTGTGAGAATATGCCGACAGCAACGCCTCCGGGGATGCGAAGTCAGGGCAAAGCTGACGCCGACTCACTAGCAGAGAACATTTACAAAAATCCAGGACTTGCAAATAGAATATTCTTGTTAGTGCAAAGCAAGATGGGCTTGAATGTAGCATGAATAAAATGAATTGGATGAACAGTAGTCTTTGAAGAATAGATAGTTGCCATCTAGGAGTAGAATGCTGCCATCTAGGAGTAGAAGGCTGCCATCTAGGAGTAGAATGCTGCCATCTAGGAGTAGAAGGCTGCCATCTAGGAGTAGAAGGCTGCCATCTAGGAGTAGAAGGCTGCCATCTAGGAGTAGAAGGCTGCCATCTAGGAGTAGAAGGCTGCCATCTAGGAGTAGAAGGCTGCCATCTAGGAGTAGAAGGCTGCCATCTAGGAGTAGAATGCTGCCATCTAGGAGTAGAAGGCTGCCATCTAGGAGAGAAGGCTGCCATCTAGGAGTAGAAGGCTGCCATCTAGGAGTAGAAGGCTGCCATCTAGGAGTAGAATGCTGCCATCTAGGAGTAGAAGGCTGCCATCTAGGAGTAGAAGGCTGCCATCTAGGAGTAGAAGGTTGCCATCTAGGAGTAGAAGGCTGCCATCTAGGAGTTGAATGCTGCCATCTAGGAGTAGAAGGCTGCCATCTAGGAGAGAAGGCTGCCATCTAGGAGTAGAAGGCTGCCATCTAGGAGTAGAATGCTGCCATCTAGGAGTAGAAGGCTGCCATCTAGGAGAGAAGGCTGCCATCTAGGAGTAGAAGGCTGCCATCTAGGAGTAGAAGGCTGCCATCTAGGAGTAGAAGGCTGCCATCTAGGAGTAGAAGGCTGCCATCTAGGAGAGAAGGCTGCCAACCGTTGCCCAAAACCCCAGCGGCCAACCTGCGGCCGTCTCGCCCGCTCTCTCCCTCCATCGCCGCGGCATTTCAGTTCTTCATAACTGGCCTGTCGTTCGCCACCTTCGCAGTCGCCGCTGACAAGCCGGAGGCCCGGCTGCAGCTGTCCTTCACACTGTTCCTCACCTCGGTGGCCTTCAAGTTTGTTATCAACCAGTCCCTGCCCAAGATCTCCTACTTGACTTACATGGTGAGTTGGTGAGCTCAGAGCACTGACTCTGCTCCGCCCTGGCAACCCTCCCTCAACCGGCAGTTCATGATCTCGGGCCTGTCCTTCGCGACCTTCGCTGTGGAGCCGCACAAATGCGAGCACCGCCTACGGCTGAGCTTCACCCTGGTGCTGACCAGCGTCACCTTCAAGTACGTTGTGGCTCAGTCGCTGCCGCGCATCTCCTACCTCACCTACATGGTAAGCTGGCCTGGGCCGATGGGGGGGGGCTGGGCGCCGCTGCTGCCGGGCGGGGCGGGCCATAGACAATAAATCCTTACCTCCCATCCCCCGATAAGAATCCCAACAGAGAAATCTAAACATTCGGACATCGGAAACATCGGAAAATACTTGGGAGCAATATAACAAACCTCATGTACGATTCATTGAGATGACACAGGGGAGAGATGAGACAGGGGAGAGATGAGACAGGGGAGAGATGAGACAGGGGAGAGATGAGACAGGGGAGAGATGAGACAGGGGAGAGATGAGACAGGGGAGAGATGAGACAGGGGAGAGATGAGACAGGGGAGAGATGAGACAGGGGAGAGATGAGACAGGGGAGAGATGAGACAGGGGAGAGATGAGACAGGGGAGAGATGAGACAGGGAAGAGAGATGAGACAGGGGAGAGAGGAGACAGGGGAGAGATGAGACAGGGGAGAGATGAGACAGGGGAGAGATGAGACAGGGGAGAGATGAGACAGGGGAGAGAGGAGACAGGGGAGAGATGAGACAGGGGAGAGATGAGACAGGGGAGAGATGAGACAGGGAGAGATGAGACAGGGGAGAGATGAGACAGGGGAGAGATGAGACAGGGGAGAGATGAGACAGGGGAGAGATGAGACAGGGGAGAGATGAGACAGGGGAGAGATGAGACAGGGGAGAGATGAGACAGGGGAGAGATGAGACAGGGAGAGATGAGACAGGGGAGAGATGAGACAGGGGAGAGATGAGACAGGGGAGAGATGAGACAGGGGAGAGATGAGACAGGGAGAGATGAGACAGGGGAGAGATGAGACAGGGGAGAGATGAGACAGGGGAGAGAGGAGACAGGGGAGAGATGAGACAGGGGAGAGAGGAGACAGGGGAGAGATTAAAAAAGCTTCGCGTGTCAGAGTTTGTCGACCCGACCCTCACACACCGCTCTCTGGAGCAAAAGTCGCCCATAATCCTCAATCAGTCCCTCTTCTGCCGCCGCGTTTTTCTCTTTTGATCTTCTTTCCAGTCTGCTGCCGCTCTCGGCCCATTCTGTGCCCCTCACTCTCACCCCTTTTCGTGTTCTCGCCTTCCCAAATTCCCTGTAAGTTGGCTCGAGCCAAAATGTGTCCAATCAATCTCGTTGCCGCTGCATGGAGTGTCACACGGTTTCGAGGTAGAATGGCCGCTTCAAAGGTTCTCATAGATTAGTTGGTCGTTATAAAATTAGCTAGCGGTCAGGGCCACACACGAACTCCGCACCCGCCCCCCATCCCCGGAGCAGCGGTCCGGTCTCTGGTTTCTTCTTGCTTTCTCTCTACTCAATCGGTCAGTTTGCATCTGGTCTGACACACACAACCGGTATAAAAATGGCTCAAGAACACAAGTTGTTTTCCCCCCTTTAGAGACCCCAAGTTCAGGGAGGAGGGTAGGCGGTTGCGGGGGGGGGGGCGCAGCAGTAGCTGCAGCAGCGGCGCAACCCCCCCCCCGCGGCCCACCAGCTCACTAGCAGGTCGAGGTGGCGAGGTGGCGTGTCTGACCGGCCCGACGGAGGTGCCAAAGAGAGGCTGAGATCAGGATGAATCAGCAATCAGGAGTTCTTAAAATGACTCGCTTATGTGGCGTGGACAAATAGGGATAAAAAGAGGTTGAATAGACAGGTAAAACTAGAGAGAAAAGCTACTGCAAAATAGGTGGGACTTAAATCTACAGATAAAGGTAATTTTTTAGAAGATAAGGGGCAGCACGAATTTGCAAAGAACGGGCTGCTAGAAATGGGGAAAAATAAAGACACAGAACATTTTCATCTTAGCTCAATGAAGATATGAAAACTAAAGGACAGAATGAAAATTGAGAATGACAAAGGAGCTGTCACTCAAATCTAGCTGACTGACATGCAGTCAGGCTTGACGGCCCGAGATCACGTGCATATTTTGTTCCGTTTCATATTTTCCTCCGACTCATTTCCTGGTGAAAAACAACAACCCGGGACTGTCCGGCCGCTCCCACCAAACCCTGCAGGACAAGTACGTGCTCATGTCACTGGCCTATTCTCTGCATTGTGAGCATCTGGCACGCGGTGGTCACCATGATCCAGCCGCCGAATCTCGGCAGCGCCGTCGGCCGAGTCAACGGAACTCAAGGCGGCGGCGGAGGCGCACGAGGCGGCGGCGGCGGCGCCGGCGGCAGCGAGAGCTTTCATTCCATGCGGGACTGCTTCCTCCAGGCCGAGTCTGGTGAGCCGTGCAACCGGCACCTGCGCCGCATGGAGATGGTGAACAAGATCGAGAAGGACGTCTTCATCAGCTTCAGTGTTCTCTACGTGCTGGCGCATGTCATCTTCATCTTCTGGCTGTATTATGACGTGAGTGGCGCCGCAATCACTGAGCGAATTTCCACGATTCTAGAAGGGCTTGTTTGGCTATGAGAACCGGAAAAATACCTTGACGGCGCACATTAGGATGTGTGGGGAGTCCTTGATGGTATGCATAAAAAGTTAGGTAATTCCTCGATGGTGTGATAAAGCTCATCTGATCTTAGAATAATTCCTTGTCGCTCTGCATTTTGATGTGAAGGGAATTCCTTGTCTGTGTACATTATGATTGGAAGGGAATTCCTTGTCTGCGTGCATTATGATTGGAAGGGAATTTCTTGTCTGTGTACATTATGATTGGAAGGGAATTCCTTGTTTGTTTACATTATGATTGGAAGGGAATTTCTTGTCTGCGTACATTATGATTGGAAGGGAATTCCTTGTTTGTTTACATTATGATTGGAAAGGAATTCCTTGTCTGTGTACATTATGATTGGAGGGGAATTCCTTGTCTGCGTGCATTATGATTGGAAGGGAATTCCTTGTCAGTGTACATTATGATTGGAAGGGAATTTCTTGTCTGTGTACATTATGATTGGAAGGGAATTTCTTGTCTGTGTACATTATGATTGGAAGGGAATTTCTTGTCTGTGTACATTATGATTGGAAGGGAATTTCTTGTCTGCGTACATTATGATTGGAAGGGAATTCCTTGTTTGTTTACATTATGATTGGAAGGGAATTTCTTGTCAGTGTACATTATGATTGGAAGGGAATTCCTTGTCTGTGTGCATTAGAATACGAAAAGAGCTACTCGAAATCAATTTTTTAAAACAAAAGCTTTTTTTGACAGTCGTTGGGCAATGATGAGAGTTTTCTTTAGAGGAAGAGAATGAAGGATCGAGAAGAGGAGGTGGAGGAACAAGAGAGGCTTTTTCTGAAATAGTTAATAATGAAAGATCAGAAGAACTGTGCTGATCCACACCCAATTAGCTCAAGGGTCTCACTAAGGTTCTCGCATTCTCAAATATTGCAGGCGTGTCGCAGACGGCGGGAAATGCGCAATAAAGATCGCGAGTACAAGGTGAGTCGGCATTTGTGGGTTACCGCAGCTGCAACATCTCAAAGAATCTCAAAGCTATCGATCATTCTATGAACCAATTGGACCGTTGAGCACCAGTTCTCCCAGCTGTGATTTGGGTACAAACTTGGCATTGAGACAAATTGACAGGCGTACAAAATATTCTATGTACTTTTTATTGTACAATTAACAAACTGCGATAGCGCTTGTTAACTAGTTAACTAATGCCTAGGGTACGCAGCTCTTGGATTGCTGGAATTAAGCATGAACTGTTTTCATTTGGCGGGTGTTAGCAATTAGCTTTGCAGAGAATTCGTAGTTTGAGAACCTTTTTCTTCCGCATGCCAAATCGCTGAATTAGATTGCTGAAATAACCCGTCCAAACGTCAACATGAGCTAGGCAAGCAGCACGTGAGACTGACACTGGGTTCTAACACTTACAGCTTCTTTGCGCCATCTTAGCTTACTCTACTCACCGCATCTGTACTGACAAACCGGCCCTTCTAACGCCAGCCCACCGACTTCCCCCCACCCTCCGCTCGCCTACCTTTGCCAGGAGTG
The DNA here is from genome assembly GCA_950097015.1 of Macrostomum hystrix. Classification (NCBI taxonomy): domain Eukaryota; kingdom Metazoa; phylum Platyhelminthes; family Macrostomidae; genus Macrostomum; species Macrostomum hystrix. The sequence continues at coordinate 7,597,121 of CATNEN010000007.1, read as the reverse complement.
GCTCAATAAAAAGAAGGAGTGGCACAAGAAGGCGCTTGAGATTGCCAACGCCAGGAGGACATCCACCGTACTCGTGCATGCTGTATAGCTATCGTCACTGCTGCTGCTGCTGCTGCATGCATCTTTTCGACACTCAATATAATATTTACCCACTCCTCCGCAACTAAACTCACAGTTTTTTCATGACTAAGCTTTACCTCAGTAACCTCCGAAACTAGCTTTTAAAGTGGGGCGTAACAACCCTCCCTCCGCAGCCAACCTCCCTCCGCAGCCAACCTCCCTCCGCAGCCAACCTCCCTCCGCAGCCAACCTCACTCCGCAGCCAACCTCACTCCGCAGCCAACCTCGCTCCTCAGCCACCCTCCGCGACCACCCTCCCGTCGTCCCTCTGCGGCCAACCTCCCTCCAGAATTTCTACGAGTTTATCCTCACTTAGCGTTCCTGTAAAGCCCGTGGAAGGCCAGATGTTATCGCCCGATATTATCATGCAAAAGTCATCTCACGAACAACGACTCCGACCATGGCACGAAAACAGCAGTTGTGTCCGAAATTCGGAGCACTTGACGGGACTTTGAGGCCTTCGCGACGGTAGGCAACGAAAAACAATGCTACTCTCGCCAAGTATTGTTTTGTTTGCGGTTATGCGCATGCATTATTTTCCTAGATTCTGCGAAAAAAATGCCAAGGCTTCTTAGGCTACTATAAGTAGAGCAGGTCGAAACCTGAAGCAAGAGCATTTAACAATCACTGTTGGCTTGCAGAACAAAATCCAGTTCTACCAGATGGTGGAGAGCCACGGCAGGGGCGCAAATCGACAGAACTCGGCTGGCCTGGACCAGTCGCGGCGGCCCCATCACCTGCATCATCATCGCCGAAATCACAACCCACCTGCTGGCGGCGCCAGGTGATTCTCCCGTTCCACCCCGACCCGCCTCAAAATTCGTGATCCCAGATCTATGGCCACTTTTTTCCACTCGAATCCCAACTGCTCAAACTGACCGACTACTTCGGAGCAATGCAACGAGTTTGAATTTATCCAAATTTGTAATATGAACTCACGGCCTGTCGAATACTACTTATAGTAACAAAACATTTCAAGCGAATGAAATTTCTGTGAACATCTGAAAATTAATTTTGTTTCCCTACCGAGCATATTGATTGCTTGATTGCTAAAACATGAAAAATACATTACTTTTTCGGAAAGGTTAAGACGGTACTTTTATCCGGGTTTTTCTGTTGTGTAAACTTTGCTAAACGAACATCATCTTACACACCGCTTAGCCACACGGGTAGAGTTAACAGTTCCTAGCAACTTTCTGAGTTCTTTCTGATCTCCACATGCTCAGTTTATTGTCAACCTGTTGGTTTCACATTTTGTCCGTGCATTTCCTTGTTACCTTGTGAAATAACTATATAGTCGAACCGATTATTTTTCCTATACAATGATTAATATTCGCGCCAAATAATTAAAAACTACGTTATTAGTAAATTTACAATGGCAAACAGCCACTCCATTTGGTAAGTTTGCCATGGTAAATATGGCCTAAATAGCTCAGAAATTAGATTTCTGCTTGCACTGGCTTGCCACGCTAATGCTTAAATACTCAATGCTAAAAATGACCTATTGTTTATATTGTTACAAATAAATCGTTCCAGGATCTATTAGGTACCCAAAGGAACCCACAGGAACCCGAATCTCCTGCATCTCCTAAATCTCCCACATCGAAGCAGGAACCCACATCTAGAATCGAAGCAGGAACCACACATCTAGAATCGAAGCGCGAACCCACATCTAGAATCGAAGCGCGAACCCACATATAGAATCGAAGCACGAACCCACATCTAGAATCGAAGCACGAACCCACATCTAGAATCGAAGCAGGAAACCACATCTAGAATCGAAGCACGAACCCACATCTAGAATCGAAGCACGAACCCACATCTAGAATCGAAGCACGAACCCACATCTAGAATCGAAGCACGAACCCACATCTAGAATCGAAGCACGAACCCACATCTAGAATCGAAGCACGAACCCACATCTAGAATCGAAGCACGAACCCACATCTAGAATCGAAGCACGAACCCACATCTAGAATCGAAGCAGGAAACCACATCTAGAATCGAAGCACGAACCCACATCTAGAATCGAAGCGCGAACCCACATATAGAATCGAAGCACGAACCCACATCTAGAATCGAAGCACGAACCCACATCTAGAATCGAAGCACGAACCCACATCTAGAATCGAAGCAGGAACCACACATCTAGAATCGAAGCAGGAACCACACATCTAGAATCGAAGCAGGAACCCACATCTAGAATCGAAGCACGAACCCACATCTAGAATCGAAGCACGAACCCACATCTAGAATCGAAGCACGAACCCACATCTAGAATCGAAGCACGAACCCACATCTAGAATCGAAGCAGGAAACCAAATCTAGAATCGAAGCACGAACCCACATCTAGAATCGAAGCACGAACCCACATCTAGAATCGAAGCACGAACCCACATCTAGAATCGAAGCACGAACCCACATCTAGAATCGAAGCAGGAACCACACATCTAGAATCGAAGCAGGAACCACACATCTAGAATCGAAGCAGGAACCACACATCTAGAATCGAAGCACGAACCCACATCTAGAATCGAAGCACGAACCCACATCTAGAATCGAAGCACGAACCCACATCTAGAATCGAAGCAGGAACCACACATCTAGAATCGAAGCACGAACCCACATCTAGAATCGAAGCAGGAACCACACATCTAGAATCGAAGCACGAACCCACATCTAGAATCGAAGCAGGAACCCACATCTAGAATCGAAGCACGAACCCACATCTTGAAATCGAGGTCAACCATAAACTGCCAAGACAAATCGGTTTAGCCCATAGACATATGTGTGAGCTGGGCATGGCTGCAGCATTACATGATTACAGCAGTGCAATCCAAACTGTGCTTAAATCCTAAATTTCCATGACTTTTGCAATTTTCAATTTCAAATTTGCCTGATTAAGTGTTTAAGCATTGCGATGAACAGATCATATTGTATATGTTTAAAGTGCATACTGATTATAAATAAATGCGGAAAAATCGGAAAATAAAGTAACTATTCTCTAACCAAAAATAATTCATACCCTTTTTGCTTATTTGATTTCAACTGTTCATTGATTTGAAACAAATCGAAAAATTTTTTCCTAATATAAGTCTACATCTACGACTATATGTACTCGTTGTACGAAGAGGCCAGTAAGTAGTTCCAGTAGAGACTGGAAGTAATTCCAGTTTCCACTTCCGGTTTCCACTTCCAGTTTCCACTTCCGGTTTCCATATCCATTTTCGACTTCCAGTTTCCACTCCCAGTTTCCACTTTTAGTTTCCACTTCCAGTTTCCATATCCATTTTCGACTTCCAGCTTCCATATCCATTTTCGACTTCCAGTTCCACTTCCAGTTTCCACTTCCGGTTTCCACTTCCAGTTCCACTTCCAGTTTCCACTTCCGGTTTCCACTTCCAGTTCCACTTCCAGTTTCCACTTCCGGTTTCCAATTCCAGTTCCACTTCCAGTTTCCACTTCCGGTTTCCATATCAATTTTCGACTTCCAGTTCCACTTCCATTTTTTAGTTCCAGTTCATATTTCCAGTTTCCACTTCCAGTTTCCACTTCCAGTTTCCATTTGAATTTCTACTCGCAGTTTCAGTTTCCGCTTCCAGCTTCCACCTTCAAGCTTCATCTAAGCACATTTTACTTTTTATCTCCAGTGTTCAGTGTCCCGCTCTGGTTTCCCTTCATTGTTTTCAGATTTCAAATTTCACTGTCAGCTAGCATTTTCCAATTCGATATTGGGCTAAGACATCTGGCCAGCTTGGAGTGCAGAATGAGCTGGGTGCTGGGGGGGGTCTGGTCAGCTTGGAGTGCAGAATGAGCTGGGTGCTGGGGGGGGGTCTGGTCAGCTTGGAGTGCAGAATGAGCTGGGTGCTGGGGGGGGTCTGGCCAGCTTGGAGTGCAGAATGAGCTGGGTGCTGGGGGGGGTCTGGCCAGCTTGGAGTGCAGAATGAGCTGGGGGCTGGGGGGTGGTCTTCATTGCACTGAGAGGACGGGCGATTTCGGGTGTGGCCGCAGACCGACCGAAACCTTCGGGGAGATTTATCCCACCCAGCACTTTCCTGCACTCCTGACAAACAGAAATCCGCTCGGGGAATCGAAAAGAACTCCAGTTCTCGCTGAGCATCTCATCGCATCGTGAGTACAGTTGAGCAGGCTGAGCAGATTCTCTGCACACTCGCCCAGCTCAAGCTAACAGGATCTGCCGTACCTGTGCGTTATAATGACGAAAGCCATAGGCCAAAAAAAGCTGCCAAAAATACCGAGACACGGGAACTCGAACCCATGGCAAAAAGCCCTTGAGTGAAAAGCGTCGAGCAGCGGACAGTTCGAGTGAGAGAGAGCTCAAAATAGCTGAGGAGAATTCAGAGGAGAGAGATTGGGAGAATTGGGAAAGAGGAGATGGGTGAAAACGGCCCAATGGGGTCGATGGTCAGAGAGAACGGGAAAGGAAGCGTGGCAGCCTTGGAGACGGGAGACACTGGGGAGCAGCAGCGCAGTCTTGTCCCAACCCATCTAACCCATCCCAGCAGCTTGGCGATTGCTGCCTGCAAACACTGCCTGCCGAGGCGGGGTGGAGGTCGGGTGGGAAGGCCGGGGGATCAGCTCCGGGGGGGGAGACGCAGAAGACAGCAGTAGAAAGAAAAGCAAAGAGGAACGAAGAGAAGATGCAAGAGACGGGCTGGGCAGGCAGTCAGGAAATTGTAGTCGGTCTCAAAAAGTTGAAAGATAAGAAGGGTGAGCTATCACCATCGCGTGGCAGCAGCAGCGGCAGCAGCAGCGGCAGCAGCAGCAGCAGCAGTGGCTGTCATCACTAGCAACATTTCGCTAGAATCCGACATTCGAGCCCGAGCGGCATGCCGCCGTCAGGCGCGGAGTTCTTCGACTCGCGCACCGCCGTCGCAGTCGCGGCCGTCTTCTGGTCGCATCGTCGGCGACTTCGCTGGCGACTGGCCCAAGCGGGCTTCGCCACGCTGCTGGTGTCCGCGCTGCTGCTCCTCCTGACCTCGCCTTCGTTCTCTGCTTCGGCGAGATCGCGTCGCCTCGCCCAGTTGACTTCGCCGTCAACAGGCGATTCGTCTGCGTACCGACGGCTGCTGCTGGAGACGCCGCCGGTGCCCACGAAGTCAGCTGGCGAAGGCAATTCGAGCAACTCGCGCCTGCTGCAGCAGCTGAGCAATTCCTACTGGGCCAAGGTTCGCCTGCAGCTACTCATTGTGTCTCTGAGAATCATTGATAGAAATAATAATCACAACAGGCCGCGGGTTGCAGGAAAATCATTTCGGACCCGCAGCCAGCGAAGAGGCGATTCTGCCCATTCCGCTGACCCCTAAGCACTGGAGGTTCTTGCCTTGTGGTCAGAGCGTCGGCCTCACGACTTGAAAGTCGGGGGTTTAATTTCCGGTTAACCTGGAACAATTTGTGTCGTTTAGCAAGACATCTGACTCTGCATTGCTTCAGTTCACCCAGCTGTTAAATGGGTACCGGCATCAGCTGGGGTAATTGAAGGTGGGTGTGGCGTCCCCCAGTCCATGGACTGAACAGCCGTATGTAGCCTTCAGATACGCCGCGCAATAGCTGCCGCTGCACATGTGGCCCGATTGGGGCAGGTGTAATAAACTATTATTTAACTATTATTCACACACCCACACACACACACACACATACTCGTACACACACACTCACACACACTCACACACACACATCTGCCCAGACTTTCTCCTCATCAGGCTGTGTACACTCTCAGTGCCTTGCGATCGGTCCTGAGGCCTCGCCGCGGATTCGGGAACAGGGTCCGTGAATTTGTGTCCGTGAGCATGACTATTAATTCCTGAAATGAATGAATACCGTTTAGTTGTCCTGAAGTCTATGGACAGAACAGCTGTACACATCCTTTGAAAGAGATGCGCAATGGCAGCCGCTGTGCCACAGGCTGGTGCTGAAGGTCCCGAAACCTCAATAAACCCCTACTTCAGGTGAGGCGCCATTTTCCAAACGGCGGACCCGACTCGCCTCAGTATCAGATGCTCGAGGCCCGCTGCAGCGTCCCTAGCAACGACACAGAGCAGCCGTCGCTGCAGTCGACGCAGCAGCCGCCGCGGGCTCCCATCGGCTTCGTTGACTTCCCCTATCTGGAGAACTTCGGCCCCTGCACCGGGCGGGTCTCCATCGTCCTGGCTGTCCATTCGGCCGTCGACCATGCCGATAGGAGGCGGGTGATTCGCCAGACTTGGGGCAGCGTGCGCTACGTCCGCGGCCGCCGGCTGCTGCTCGCCTTCTTCCTGGGCCGGCCTGTGGGCCCGGATGCCGACTCTCGGCAGGCGGCGGTGACGGCGGAGGCCGCCAGGCATCGGGACATTGTCCAGCGCGACTTCGCCGACACCTACCGCAACATGACGGTGAAGCATCTCGGCCTGTTTGACTGGCTGGCCGAGTTCTGCCAGTCCGCCGACTGGCTGGTCAAACTGGACGACGATGTGTTTGTTGACGTCTTCCACCTGGACGCTTTCCTAGGCGCCTTCCAGCCCGGGGCCGGCCTCTGCTGCAAGGTGCAGGGCGGCAAGCCGGAGCGAGAGCCCGCAGACAAATGGTTCCTGACCCGCCAGGAGTTCCCGGACGACAAGTTCCCGAAGTATTGCGAAGGCTATGCCTACATCATCAAGCCGACGCTGGTCCAGCTGCTCTACTGGTGCTCAGTGTTCTCCAGGCCCCTCTGGATTGATGACGTCTACATACTCGGCATCCTGGCCCACCGCCTCGGCCTGCCGCAACAGCCCACCGTCCCCGGCAACCTGTGGGCCGACCTACTGCCCAGCCATACAGGCAGGGCCATCGTCAACAACATCTTCATGGTTGACCGGCACAATGGACTGCAGTCAAGCACCTGGCATAGGCTGCACAGGGCTGCCATGATGTACTCCTTCTGACTGATCCTGTGTACACAGGGCTGCCATGATGTACTCCTTCTGACTGATCCTGTGTACACAGGGCTGCCATGATGTACTCCTTCTGACTGATCCTGTGTACACAGGGCTGCCATGATGTACTCCTTCTGACCGACGTACAACTTAAAGTAGGTCCTACTTCGTATACAAATTTTTCCATCAGTCTAATATTACCTAAAGCTATTAACGCACTAAAAATCTACCACGCGAAATTATTTGCTCACACTATGAATCTTGTATTTAAAATAAATTTTGATTTAATTATAATCTATTATTGCAATGGTTGAAAAATAATTTTTTTAACTCTCAAAGTTGAAGGCATTCAATTTTTCGTCCGTCTTACAAGTTATTAATTTTTTTGCAACTATCCGCACCTTCACCGCAGTTTTTAGAATAGAAATAGAAATTATAAATTTGTCAAACATAAATAGAAAATTGAGATCACTTTCTAAGCTTGCATTTTATCATGGATTTTGAGCTGACCCATTGACTCTACTGGAGGATCATGGCCTCATCAGCGCTGAGCAGGCGCATCTCCGGCTCGGGCTCGGTGTTCGTTTCAGACTGCTTCAGCCTCGGCAGCAGCCGCCTCAGCTTGGCCAGCAGGTTGGCCAGGGCTTGGCCCGCCTTTGGCGAAGCCGATGCGGCCTGGTTGGCTGGGCTGACGGTTGGCGATGCAGCCGCCTCATCTGAAACTAGAGTAGTGCAAATCATCACATCACTCACTCACTAACTCACTCACTCACTCACTCACTCACTCACTCACTCACTCACTCACTCACTCACTCACTCACTCACTCACTCACTCACTCACTCACTCACTCACTCACTTACAAATCCTTACTCACCCATTACCATGACAACGGCAATGAATAGAAAAGCAGCACAGAGAAGCCTCATTTCCTAAGGCGAATTGGAATAAGTATAAACCAGTAAAATGAAGTTATCCTTAACACAGGAGTTTTTAACGCTTACCATTTATACTAGATTCTTTCAGCAATTTATTTTTCAGCCCTTCGCAATGTCGAGTGGCAAGCCCACTCAGATTTTGATTAATTTGAGCAATTTCAGACTGTTGAAAAGTTTTCTTACCATAAGAAAGCCGAAAGAAATTAATATTTCACGCCTTGGTGCTAATTTTCCACAAAATGAGAGAAACTATGACATTTGAGATGAGAAATATGATATTTCAAAAAAATCGTAGGAAAGAATTTTTTTGCAGCGAGGAGCAATATGATTTGACACATTTTGGTCTTAAAGTGCACGCAGTTTATTGTTACTAGTTAATTTAACGGCGACAGTTACCTATGACGACAGTTACCTACGGCGACAGTTACCTATGGCGAAACTTACTTATGGCGAAACTTACCTATGGCGACAGTTACCAATGGCGACAGTTACCTAAGGCGAAAGTTACTTATGGCGACAGTTACCTATGGCGACAGTTAACTATGGCGACAGTTACCTACGGCGACAGTTACCTATGGCGACAGTTACCTATGGCGACAGTTAACTACAGCGACAGTTACCTACGGCGACAGTTACCTATGGCGACAGTTACCTATGGCGACAGTTAACTACAGCGACAGTTACCTACGGCGACAGTTACCTATGGCGACAGTTACCTATGGCGACAATTAACTACTGCCTGAGGTAACTAGCAGTAGGTACAGAAAACACTGCTGCTTTAGTTTTATCACAGTCACCTGCTTAACATCACTTAATAGGCCCAGACCATCTTAGAACATCGTGTTCCTGAATACAAACTAATTAGTACTAATGTGCTTCGCCTCAATAAAATTTCAATAGTAAGCATTATAAAAATATTTATTTCCTTACAACCGAAAAGCGAAATGTTTACTCAGATGCAGCCAGTTAAATCTGTTCATTATCATGGCTCTCTATTGAAGTATCATCGACCTGACTCTGTACCGAGGACCTGCGGATTGCGGCCATGTAGTCCAGTGGGGCATCTTGGGCGTTCTCCGTTGATTTCCGTGTCTGAATTGCTTCAAAACCTGCTCGAGCTCGATCCGCCTGTGGTGAGACTTCCACGGCTGCTGCATGTTAGTCAAGGCAACCGCGGCGCCGCATTCAGGAGGTCTGGTGGCCGGGGCGGCTGCGCATACATCTGAAATAGAAGAGAGACTCAGTGTGATCTCAGTGTGATCTCAGTGTGATCTCAGTGTGATCTCAGTGTGATCTCAGTGTGATCTCAGTGTAATCTCAGTGTGATATCAGTGTGATCTCAGTGTGATCTCAGTGTGATCTCAGTGTGATCTCAGTGTGATATCAGTGTGATCTCAGTGTAATCTCAGTGTGATCTCAGTGTAATCTCAGTGTGATCTCATTGTTATCTCAGTGTGGTATCAGTGTGATCTCAGTGTAATCTCAGTGTGATCTTAGTGTTATCTCAGTGTAATCTCAGTGTGATCTCAGTGTAATCTCAGTGTGATCTCAGTGTAATCTCAGTGTGATCTTAGTGTTATCTCAGTGTTATCTCAGTGTGATCTCATTGTTATCTCAGTGTAATCTCAGTGTGATCTCAGTGTAATCTCAGTGTAATCTCAGTGTGGTATCAGTGTGATCTCAGTGTAATCTCAGTGTGATCTTAGTGTAATCTCAGTGTAATCTCAGTGTAATCTTAGTGTAATCTCAGTGTAATCTCATTGTTATCTCAGTGTGATCTCAGTGTAATCTCAGTGTAATCTCAGTGTAATCTCATTGTTATCTCAGTGTGATCTCAGTGTGATCTCAGTGTAATCTCAGTGTAATCTCAGTGTAATCTCATTGTTATCTCAGTGTGATCTCAGTGTAATCTCAGTGTGATCTCATTGTTGTCTCAGTGTGATCTCAGTGTAATCTCAGTGTAATCTCAGTGTGATCTCAGTGTGATCTCAGTGTGATCTCAGTGTAATCTCAGTGTAATCTCAGTGTAATCTCAGTGTGATCTCATTGTTGTCTCAGTGTGATCTCAGTGTAATCTCAGTGTAATCTCAGTGTAATCTCAGTGTAATCTCAGTGTAATCTCAGTGTGATCTCATTGTTGTCTCAGTGTGATCTCAGTGTAATCTCAGTGTAATCTCAGTGTAATCTCAGTGTAATCTCAGTGTGATCTCAGTGTAATCTCAGTGTGATCTCAGTGTAATCTCAGTGTGATCTTAGTGTTATCTCAGTGTAATCTCAGTGTGATCTCAGTGTGATCTTAGTGTTATCTCAGTGTAATCTCAGTGTGATCTCAGTGTAATCTCAGTGTGATCTTAGTGTAATCTCAGTGTGATCTTAGTGTTATCTCAGTGTTATCTCAGTGTGATCTCAGTGTTATCTCAGTGTGATCTCATTGTTATCTCAGTGTAATCTCAGTGTAATCTCAGTGTGGTATCAGTGTGATCTCAGTGTAATCTCAGTGTGATCTTAGTGTAATCTCAGTGTGATCTTAGTGTTATCTCAGTGTAATCTCAGTGTGATCTCAGTGTGATCTTAGTGTTATCTCAGTGTAATCTCATTGTTATCTCAGTGTTATCTCAGTGTAATCTCAGTGTAATCTCAGTGTGCTCCCAGTACACTGAACGCCCAGGAATCTCTGTATTTTACGAGTCATTGACAGTCTGATTTAGTGCAGCCTTACCAAACTTCAGGGCCGCAGCGACCAGCAGAATTGTGCAACAGAAGAGAAGCCTCATTATTGAGCAACCCAGCAGGTGCGTTGACTCTGAGCGGTGATTCCAGCGGCTTCACCGGACAGAAGTACCCAAAAGCTGTCTCCATGGCTTCACTGAGCTCAGCTATAAATAGATTTACAATTTATACAGCTTTTTAGTATTGTTTAAACTGGCTTATGCCATCGATCAGACTGTAGACAGACTGTTCCCCCATATGGATTCATTTGAGTCATCAAACTCACGATAGCGCTCGATATAACCGCACTCAAAGACTAACTTTTTTTTGGACTGAAAACCAAAACGCAAAAAATTATTTAAGAAAACTGCTTTTCTGCGTAGACTATGATCATTCTGGGTAGACTATGATCATTCTGGGTAGACTATGATCATTCTGGGTAGACTATGATCATTCTGGGTAGACTATGATCATTCTGGGTAGACTATGATCATTCTGGGCAGACTATGATCATTCTGGGTAGGCTATGATCATTCTGGGTAGACTATGATCATTCTGGGTAGACTATAATCATTCTAGGTAGACTATGATCATTCTGGGTAGACTATGATCATTCTGGGCAGACTATGATCATTCTGGGTAGGCTATGATCATTCTGGGTAGACTATGATCATTCTGGGTAGGCTATGATCATTCTGGGTAGACTATGATCATTCTGGGTAAACTATGATCATTCTGGGTAGACTATGATCATTCTGGGTAGACTATGATCATTCTGGGTAGACTATGATCATTCTGGGTAGACTATGATCATTCTGGGTAGACTATGATCATTCTGGGTAGACTATGATCATTCTGGGTAGGCTATGATCATTCTGGGTAGACTATGATCATTCTGGGTAGACTATGATCATTCTGGGTAGACTATGATCATTCTGGGTAGACTATGATCATTCTGGGTAGGCTATGATCATTCTGGGTAGACTATGATCATTCTGGGTAGGCTATAATCATTCTGGGTAGACTATGATCATTCTGGGTAAACTATGATCATTCTGGGTAGACTATGATCATTCTGGGTAAACTATGATCATTCTGGGTAGACTATGATCATTCTGGGTAGACTATGATCATTCTGGGTAGAATATAATCAACATTGCCTTGTATGGAACCGGAATCAGGATTTTTAGTAAGCTAAATGTATATGGTAAAATAAGTAATATGTTCTGTGCATAAGCAGTAGTATATCGAGGATTGATTAGTTTGTTTTATCAGTTTGATTCTGTAAAATCGGTACCAGCATCAGCTGGGCAGATGCTTGGTTGGGTGTGGCGACTTCGGTACATGAGTGTGGCGGCACCCCTGTCCACGGACTGAACAGTTGTACACTGCATTTAAATGCGCTGCTCAATAACCGAATATCGTAATCAATATATTTATCGTCTCAAATGTTGAGGAAACAAAAAATATTCATTCTCGTATCCATGAGTTAACAATATAGTCGAAAAAGGTGTTAGGAAAAAGCTACCACCGATTTTTCTTGGAAACCCTGCACCAAGGTAGTCACAAATCACTTAGACAAGAGTCAGGCATGATTCCTGCGACACTCGATAGCCACTTTAGCGAGCTTCATTTCCCGCCTCTCTTGCGGTTTCGTCGCCAACTGCTTTGTCTGTTGCTTCGCCAGCTGCTTCGCCTGTTGCTTCGCCAGCTGCTTCGCCTGTTGCTTCGCCAGCTGCTTCGTCTCTTGCTTCGCCAGCTGCTTCGCCTGTTGCTTCGCCAGCTGCTTCGCCTGTTGCTTCGCCAGCTGCTTCACCAGCTGCTTCGTCTGTTGCTTCGCCAGCTGCTTTGCCTGTTGCTTAGCCAGCTGCTTCGCTTACCGCTTCGCTTGCCTCTCCTCTTGCCGCTTCGCGTGCCGCTTCTCTTGCTACTCTTCCTGCCTCTTTTCTTGCCGTTTCTTCTCCAGCTTCTTCGTCGGCCACTTCGGCGCCTGTTTCTTCTCTCGCCTCTTTGCTTGCCGCTTATCATGCCGCTCCTCTTGCCGCTCTTCTTGCCGCTCCTCTTGCCACTTCGCGTGCCGCTTCTCTTTCCCCTTCGCTTGCCGCTCCTCTTGCCGCTTCTCTTGCCGCTCCTCCTGCCGCTCTTTTTGCCGGTCCTCTTGCCGCTTCTCTTGCCGCTCCTCCTGCCGCTCTTTTTGCCGGTCCTCTTGCCGCTTCGCGTGCCGCTTCTCTTGCTACTCTTCCTGCCTCTCTTCTTGCCGTTTCTTCTCCAGCTTCTTCGTCGGCCACTTCGGCGCCTGTTTTTTCTCTCGCCTCTTCGCTTGCCGCTTCTCTTGCCGCTCCTCTTGCCGCTCCTCTTGCCGCTCCTCTTGCCGCTCCTCTTGCCGCTCCCTTTTCCGCTTCTTCGTCGCCCGCTGCCAATTCGGAGTCTATTTCTTTTCCTGCTGCTTCGCTCGCCGCTATCTTTATTTAATCTTTGCCCCAAAATAGTTCTGGCAAGCATCTTCTTGGCTGCCCATCTTCTTCCGTTGGCGCCCGCTACGAGTACGGGCTTGTCCTGCGCTGTTTTGGCTGCTGTTTTGGCTGCTGTTTTGGCTGCTGCTGTGACTGCTGTTTTGGCTGCTGCTGTGACTGCTGTTTCGGCTGCTGCTGTGGCTGCTGTTTTGGCTGCTGTTTTGGCTGCTGCTGTGACTGCTGCTGTGGCTGCTGTTTTGGCTGCTGTTTCGGCTGCTGCTGTGACTGCTGCTGTGGCTGCTGTTTTGGCTGCTGTTTTGGCTGCTGCTGTGACTGCTGTTTTGGCTGCTGCTGTGACTGCTGTTTCGGCTGCTGCTGTGGCTGCTGTTTTGGCTGCTGTTGTGACTGCTGCTGTGGCTGCTGTTTTGGCTGCTGTTGTGACTGCTGCTGTGGCTGCTGTTTTGGCTGCTGCTGTTTTGGCTGCTGTTGTGTCTGCTGCTGCTGCTTCGAAGGGAGTTTTGCAGCCTGATCGTTGATCAGATTGCCAGTCGAAGCTGCTGGCGCCGCTCTACAGTGGCCTGAAATGCATGGGAGAGGTGCTTGCTACTTAGGGACCTTGCCGCGCGATAATTAATTAGCATCCGGACTTTCGCTAGTGCTGAAAGATGGCTAGAAGCACTGACTCACCGAGCAGCTGCACGGTCAAGATAATCAGCAAGAAGGTGGGACAGACAGCTCGCATTTCAGCTGCAAGCCTTTTAATTGATTTTAATCTGAGCTGCGAAAAATATTATCCGGAAATTCTCCACTATCTTGAAGCCAAAGCGAGTTGCTTCTATTTATAAAATATTTTGAACCTTTCTAGCACAGAAGATCAAGTGAGTAAAGCAGCCGTGGGAGGTGCTCGGCGAACTTGCGTTACCGGATCCTAAAAAAACAGATTTTACTGAAAAGTGTAACGGGCCCTCTGACCATCTGTTGGTCATTCTTAAAATTTAGATTTCAAGCGATTGTTCAAAATTGATCTTTGCGAGGCCAGCTTTGGGCAGAAGGTTAAAAGTGCAAATCGAAGTGATTTGGACGTGAAACACACTTTTCAAATAGAGTCACTGCGTTGGCGTTGGTCGCAATGCACTTTAAAGTGCTTGGAATGAACGAAAATTAATCAGTAATGATCTCATTACTCACAAATGTAAAGCATATGCTCATTATATGATATAAACATCGTTTGATATTAGCTTTAACGCATAAACCTGACAATGTCATGGGTTTACTGTAAAAATTACCTCGGCTTTGCACCGCATCTGTTGACTAAGGCCTAAAAATTACGTCCGAGGTCTTGCTTTTCTTCGGAGAGGAATTTCGGCGTGAACAGGATCTTTTCGATTTCCCATCCTTCCATTGTGCTCAGTTAAAACATGAAAAGCTTCAATAGACCAAGACTTCCCCACTGGAAAAGCCTGAATTAACTTGCAACAAGTAGAGATAAATTTTATTTTATCCGCTGTTTCGGGAACTTCAAATAAAAATATCATGAATTTTGTTACAGTCCAAATCCAAATGTCACAAAATAAATCACACGTCAAGAAACAAAACCAAAAGTGTTAATATGCTATTTTTGTTGTAACATCTACAAAACCTAAAATCACAACATAAAATAATAACTGTAAATCACATCAAAGCCAAAACCCAATTAATAAAAATGCCAGAACCAAATTAGTCCACTGCAGTCAACCACAAAGCTATCTACTGCACAAAGTCTGACTTGGGCAAAGAATTCCTAAGAACTCCAGTCTGAATATGTGAAGCACGACTGACTCGTTTTCTCAGCTTCTTGGCACTGCGTCTGGAACGTCTAGTGCTTCGCTTGCCGTTTCGTAGGGCACGTCTGACGCGTCTGCTGACTCGTCTTCTCAGCTTCTTGGCACTGCGTCTGGAACGTCTTGTACGTCGCTTGCCGTTTCGTCGGGCACGTCTGACGCGTCTGCTGACTCGTCTTCTCAGCTTCTTGGCACTGCGTCTGGAACGTCTAGTGCTTCGCTTGCCGTTTCGTCGGGCACGTCTGACGCGTCTGCTGACTCGTCTTCTCAGCTTCTTGGCACTGCGTCTGGAACGTCTTGTACGTCGCTTGCCGTTTCGTCGGGCACGTCTGACGCGTCTGCTGACTCGTCTTCTCAGCTTCTTGGCACTGCGTCTGGAACGTCTAGTGCTTCGCTTGCCGTTTCGTCGGGCACGTCTGACGCGTCTGCTGACTCGTCTTCTCAGCTTCTTGGCACTGCGTCTGGAACGTCTTGTACGTCGCTTGCCGTTTCGTCGGGCACGTCTGACGCGTCTGCTGACTCGTCTTCTCAGCTTCTTGGCACTGCGTCTGGAACGTCTAGTGCTTCGCTTGCCGTTTCGTAGGGCACGTCTGACGCGTCTGCTGACTCGTCTTCTCAGCTTCTTGGCACTGCGTCTGGAACGTCTTGTACGTCGCTTGCCGTTTCGTCGGGCACGTCTGACGCGTCTGCTGACTCGTCTTCTCAGCTTCTTGGCACTGCGTCTGGAACGTCTAGTGCTTCGCTTGCCGTTTCGTAGGGCACGTCTGACGCGTCTGCTGACTCGTCTTCTCAGCTTCTTGGCACTGCGTCTGGAACGTCTAGTGCTTCGCTTGCCGTTTCGTCGGGCACGTCTGACGCGTCTGCTGACTCGTCTTCTCAGCTTCTTGGCACTGCGTCTGGAACGTCTAGTGCTTCGCTTGCCGTTTCGTCGGGCAGGTCTGACGCGTCTGCTGACTCGTCTTCTCAGCTTCTTGGCACTGCGTCTGGAACGTCTTGTACGTCGCTTGCCGTTTCGTCGGGCACGTCTGACGCGTCTGCTGACTCGTCTTCTCAGCTTCTTGGCACTGCGTCTGGAACGTCTAGTGCTTCGCTTGCCGTTTCGTAGGGCACGTCTGACGCGTCTGCTGACTCGTCTTCTCAGCTTCTTGGCACTGCGTCTGGAACGTCTAGTGCTTCGCTTGCCGTTTCGTCGGGCACGTCTGACGCGTCTGCTGACTCGTCTTCTCAGCTTCTTGGCACTGCGTCTGGAACGTCTTGTACGTCGCTTGCCGTTTCGTCGGGCACGTCTGACGCGTCTGCTGACTCGTCTTCTCAGCTTCTTGGCACTGCGTCTGGAACGTCTAGTGCTTCGCTTGCCGTTTCGTCGGGCACGTCTGACGCGTCTGCTGACTCGTCTTCTCAGCTTCTTGGCACTGCGTCTGGAACGTCTTGTACGTCGCTTGCCGTTTCGTCGGGCACGTCTGACGCGTCTGCTGACTCGTCTTCTCAGCTTCTTGGCACTGCGTCTAGATCGTCTTGTACGTCGCTTGCCGTTTCGTCGGGCACGTCTGACGCGTCTGCTGACTCGTCTTCTCAGCTTCTTGGCACTGCGTCTGGAACGTCTTGTACGTCGCTTGCCGTTTCGTCGGGCACGTCTGACGCGTCTGCTGACTCGTCTTCTCAGCTTCTTGGCACTGCGTCTGGAACGTCTAGTGCTTCGCTTGCCGTTTCGTCGGGCACGTCTGACGCGTCTGCTGACTCGTCTTCTCAGCTTCTTGGCACTGCGTCTGGAACGTCTAGTGCTTCGCTTGCCGTTTCGTCGGGCACGTCTGACGCGTCTGCTGACTCGTCTTCTCAGCTTCTTGGCACTGCGTCTGGAACGTCTTGTACGTCGCTTGCCGTTTCGTCGGGCACGTCTGACGCGTCTGCTGACTCGTCTTCTCAGCTTCTTGGCACTGCGTCTGGAACGTCTAGTGCTTCGCTTGCCGTTTCGTCGGGCACGTCTGACGCGTCTGCTGACTCGTCTTCTCAGCTTCTTGGCACTGCGTCTGGAACGTCTTGTACGTCGCTTGCCGTTTCGTCGGGCACGTCTGACGCGTCTGCTGACTCGTCTTCTCAGCTTCTTGGCACTGCGTCTGGAACGTCTAGTGCTTCGCTTGCCGTTTCGTAGGGCACGTCTGACGCGTCTGCTGACTCGTCTTCTCAGCTTCTTGGCACTGCGTCTGGAACGTCTAGTGCTTCGCTTGCCGTTTCGTCGGGCACGTCTGACGCGTCTGCTGACTCGTCTTCTCAGCTTCTTGGCACTGCGTCTGGAACGTCTTGTACGTCGCTTGCCGTTTCGTCGGGCACGTCTGACGCGTCTGCTGACTCGTCTTCTCAGCTTCTTGGCACTGCGTCTGGAACGTCTAGTGCTTCGCTTGCCGTTTCGTCGGGCACGTCTGACGCGTCTGCTGACTCGTCTTCTCAGCTTCTTGGCACTGCGTCTGGAACGTCTTGTACGTCGCTTGCCGTTTCGTCGGGCACGTCTGACGCGTCTGCTGACTCGTCTTCTCAGCTTCTTGGCACTGCGTCTGGAACGTCTAGTGCTTCGCTTGCCGTTTCGTAGGGCACGTCTGACGCGTCTGCTGACTCGTCTTCTCAGCTTCTTGGCACTGCGTCTGGAACGTCTAGTGCTTCGCTTGCCGTTTCGTCGGGCACGTCTGACGCGTCTGCTGACTCGTCTTCTCAGCTTCTTGGCACTGCGTCTGGAACGTCTTGTACGTCGCTTGCCGTTTCGTCGGGCACGTCTGACGCGTCTGCTGACTCGTCTTCTCAGCTTCTTGGCACTGCGTCTGGAACGTCTTGTACGTCGCTTGCCGTTTCGTCGGGCACGTCTGACGCGTCTGCTGACTCGTCTTCTCAGCTTCTTGGCACTGCGTCTGGAACGTCTAGTGCTTCGCTTGCCGTTTCGACGGGCACGTCTGACGCGTCTGTTGACTCGTCTTCTCAGCTTCTTGGCACTGCGTCTGGAACGTCTTGTACGTCGCTTGCCGTTTCGTCGGGCACGTCTGACGCGTCTGCTGACTCGTCTTCTCAGCTTCTTGGCACTGCGTCTAGATCGTCTTGTACGTCGCTTGCCGTTTCGTCGGGCACGTCTGACACGTCTGCTGATTCGTCTTCTCAGCTTCTTCAATTTGTCTGCTGCACGCTTGGTTTTCTGCTTTCTTTGTTGTGGTGGCGTGATTTGTTTTTTTACCGACTTGATTGTTGCCTTTTTAATGACTCTCTTTTTTGAGTTTTTTTTGGGTTTTCGGTTTTTTGTTTTTGAATTTTTGCTTTGCATTTTGTTGCTGTTTGGTTTTAACGGTACAGTCAGGTTTTCGGTCGTCTTTGTCTTTGACGTGGTCCTGGTGCGGATGGTTTCTGACGGCAGTTCTTTGCCAGCTGTGCTTTGATTTGCACTGCTTGCTTGCACGTCACTCTCCCCCTTCTGGCCAGGTTTGAGTCGCCGCTTCGCCGCTTGCCGGATCTGAGTCTCTCCAAGCAGCTCGCCTAGGCCCAGGCTGTCAACCTGAGCCTCATTCGTCACCGCCTTCCATTCGCCAATCAGCTGTTGAATATCGCTGGACTGCTGACTCTGAGACTGCTGAGAGGCCTGGCCGTCGCTGAATATCTGGAGGTCCTGGTCCTGGCTGTCTGATCCGCCTCCGACTGCCCTGGCGTGAGCTGCAGGAAATTAATTTTTTTACATAATTTAATTATTATAATAACTATTACACCTGCTTCAGCAGTGCCAGAGGTGCAGCCGACAGAGCATCTGAAGGCTGCGTACAGCTGTTCAGTCCATGGACTGGGCGGACGCCACACCCACCCTAAATTACCCCAGCCAATGCTAGTAACCATTTAACGGCTGGGTGAACTGAAGCAATGCAGAGTTAGGTGTCTTGCTAAAGGACACAACTTGTTTCAGTGGACTCGGGAATCGAACCCACGACCTTAAAGTCGTGCGTCCGACGCTCTAACCACTGGCTAAAACCTCCTGAAGGCAAAAATTTTTTACTGTTCTATTCGATAGCTTGTCGTTCCAAGCAGTTTTTCCAAACAAAGAACCTATGAGAGGCTTAGAGCAGTGGCAAATCAGCATGGCAACTCACCAGTAGCTAGGCTGAGCAGCAGCAGAATTGCTGCCGTAGGGAGCTGCCGCGGCATGACAGCTGTCAATCTGAATGTTTAGCAACACTTCAGAGAGATGAGAGCCAGTGAGAGCCAATGAGTACAACTCAAACTGAAGAGTCTGCCTGAGCATTGTAACCCGGTGAAAAATGCAGCAGACTTATAGACAGTCGGTCCAATTCGCCTACGCGCAATGTGACAACTTTCAGTTGCAGATGGACAACAGGTGCTCGGCGGTGTCTTTGGTGTATCAAATTCTGGAACTGAGCTTGCCCGCTAGCTGGACTCATACCCCAGGTAATTCGACGCAACGCACTGACCGAACCGCTTCGATCCAGATTTTTAACTGATTTTTTACGAGATTAATTTCACCTTTAACTTGAAACATTTTTTAAGACAGATGGCAAGTCAGGTGTTCATTGCCTTTGCATGAGATTTGAAAATTTGACACCTTCCGAAGTTGGTAATGCGATCTCAAGTTCACGGTGGGGTGGGGGTGGCGGACCAGAGTTGAAAATATCAGACGATCTTGAAATCTGTATTTTTTTCACTCTTTTGCTCTTTTGCTTTACTGTGTCCATTGGAACTTTGTGACTTCAAAGGTCGACTGCTTTTATGTCATAATTGCATTCGGCAATTTTGGTCATTATTGCTTTCGATACTGTCATTGCCCTATTAATATAATTCAGGCAGTCCCATTCGACCATAGGCCAATTCGGTCATGGTCCTAATCGGTCATGGTCCTATTCGGTCATGGTCCTATTCGGTCATGGTCATATTCGGTCATGGTCCTAATCGGTCATAGTCCTATTCGGTCATGGTCCTATTCAGTCATAGTCCTATTCGGTCATGGTCCTATTCGGTCATGGTCCTATTCGGTCATGGTCCTATTCGGTCATGGTCCAATTCGGTCATGATAGTCCCATTTGGTCATAGTCACTAATTCGGTCAGGAGTCTCTCAGGCCGCACTGACCAGCAGGTAGTCAGCTAGGAGGGCCTGACCCGTCCAGGGCCCGGCAGGCGGGTTGTGCAGGATCCGGGGCACAGCGCTGCTGCCAGCCCAGGCGCAGACGTCGGTGTCCTCGATCACGGCCAGGACGCCAGAGTCTTTGGGGCAGCCGCCGAACGCCACATTGACGTAGAAGGTCCGGTTGCATTTGGAGGGCCAAGTATTCGAGAAGCCAGGCATGGAGAAGACATTGAAGGTCCTGCCGGCTCGCTGCCGACTAGTCTGTCCTTCCCGAACCAGTTCGTCAAGTTCAGTCCGGCGAAGCTCGCGTCCTTCAGAATCTCCACAGACAGATTTTTGCCCGACAGCAGTCTCATGCGATCGGGCAGTCGGTCGAGCCAGCACGAGCGCCAGTAGTCGATGGGAGGCGGTCCGACAGGTGGTGACACCAGGCCTTACTTACTTGACTTATCTGCAGGGCGGTCCGATGGACACAGCGGGGAGGCGGGGGTCGCCCATTCCGCTAATCCCTGAAAGACCCGCAATCGGCCGATGGCGCGGGGCCAGTCAGGGAGGTCCGTGGCCGGTCCTTCCTGCAGCTTGCTCTTCACTAGGGAAGAAAGATGCTCGTCTGGTAGCCCTCAGGAACCTCAAGTCCTCGGATCTGCAAACGTCGTCCATGGATGGGTTTGGTCCGAGGTGATTAAGCCTCTCTCTCTGGTGAAGAAAGGGCAGTGACAGACGAAGTGCAGGGCATCCTCGTTCTCAAGGTTGCAGAACGGGCACAGCTACCTCCGGAGGTCTCCTCGGAGGAAACAGTGCCTGGCGTAGCAGCCATGGCCCGTGAGGGTCATGGTGAGGGCCCGGATGTCCTTCCGGGTCTGGTTTAGAAGGACCTTCCGGAGCCGAGTGGATGGCACTGAGACTGCCGCTTTGGATTGGCGGCAATTAATGGTGTCTCTCCACCGGGTCAGATGGAGGTTGGCGGCCCAGTCATTTATCTGACGATAGATGACGGTGCTCGGAATCGGAACCGGGGGGGAGGGGCCCGGCGCAGAGCTGGCGCCTCCCTGCTTGGCCAGGGAGTCAGCAAGCTCGTTTCCAGGAAAACCGGCATGCCCTGGTATCCACTGAAGTCTGACGGTATTCTTACCGGCCAGGTTGTTAAGCTGCCGGACACAGTCGGAGACTGTCCGGGAGGTTGTGGTAGTGACAGAGGGCTTGCAGAGCAGCCTGACTGTCCGAGTGAACGATGATAGACCTGCCTGAGATGTTTTTCATATTTAACTCCGCAGCGCAGGAGATGATGGCCAGGACCTCGTTCTGGAAAACGCTCGAGGAATTTCCAGTGTGTTGGGCGTGTGTGGCGACAACACGTCCGTTGACTAGGATACAGACCCCGAAGCCAGCGGAGCCATCCTTCATGGATCCGTCCGTGTAGCAGTGGACCTCCTGGGTGTTCCAGTGGTCGCTATAGCTTGGTCCCTGGTGGGGATGAGAACCAAAAAGCGCTGAAGGAGGTTGAGCGTGCGCGGATCTCCATCCGTGAGGA
Organism: Macrostomum hystrix; assembly: GCA_950097015.1. Lineage (NCBI taxonomy): Eukaryota > Metazoa > Platyhelminthes > Macrostomidae > Macrostomum > Macrostomum hystrix. The sequence goes on along the minus strand of CATNEN010000007.1, from coordinate 7,575,539 downwards.
CATTGATTCCGTTGCTCGCGCCCAAATCTCTCAGGCAAAGGTCCGTGTCCGGCAGGAACATTCATTTTGCCAGGAGGGACACCAGGAGGGACTGGTTGCATCCGATGGGCGTCAGGAACGAGTCTAGGATCCGACTCGTTCAGGAGCAGCCGGTTGCCCCAGGCGGAGATCTCGCAGCCGCTGGCGTCAGCGGACGGCGCGTAGCGGATGAAGCCGAGCTGCTGAGCTGCCAGATCGCGCCTCCGCGACAGCCCGGGAGAGTGAACAGTTTCTTGAAGATCTCCGACTGCAGAGCGCAGCTTCCGCCATGCGGCTGGACTGCGATTATCTCCAACATCATGTCTCCTACGTACATGTTATCTACTACTGCGATTCAAAGCAGGAGATAGCTCCGTCAGATCCTGCTGCGATTCCAAAGCTAGCTCCGGCAGCTCCTGCTGCGATTCCAAAGCTAGCTCCGGCAGCTCCTGCTGCGATTCCAAAGCTAGCTCCTGCTGCGATTCCAAAGCCAGCTCCTGCTGCGATTCCGAAGCTAGATCCTGCTGCGATTCCAAAGCTAGCTCTTGCTGCGATTCCAAAGCTAGCTCCTGCTGCGATTCCAAAGCCAGCTCCAGCAGCTCCTACAATTTCATGGACGAGCGTACGAGTAACTGAAATTTGAATTCAAACGGGCCACAGACCAAAGCTACCTCCAGTCTGCAGTCCAGTTCTAATCCATAAAGCCACTCGACGGTGACAAAAATTGCTTTTTCAAATTCAACACAACACGATAACATTTTGGTAGGATTAGAAAAGAAAGTTGAGTTAAAGCAAACGCTGCTGCAGGATTTTCAAGGACATTGCTTAGAAAGCAGTCACTTTTAATTCAAGGTAAATTTTTACCAATCACTCAGTACAGCATCCTATCAACATCAACTACTCCAGTGTTTTCAGGTAAGGCTTTTTAATTGAAAGACTAATTTCAAAAGACGCAACAAGGTCGATTGCAACAGACCCTATCTACAAACCCACTCGATTGCAACAGACCCTACCTACAAACGCATTCGATTGCAACGGACCCTACCTAAAAACCCACTCGATTGCAACAGACCCTACCTACAAACGCATTCGATTGCAACAGACCCTACCTACAAACGCATTCGATTGCAACAGACCCTACCTACAAACGCATTCGATTGCAACAGACCCTACCTACAAACGCATTCGATTGCAACAGACCCTATCTACAAACTCATTCGATTGCAACAGACCCTATCTACAAACTCATTCGATTGCAACAGACCCTATCTACAAACTCATTCGATTGCAACAGACCCTACCTACAAACGCATTCGATTGCAACAGACCCTATCTACAAACTCATTCGATTGCAACAGACCCTATCTACAAACTCATTCGATTGCAACAGACCCTACCTACAAACCCACTCGATTGCAACAGACCCTACCTACAAACGCATTCGATTGCAACAGACCCTACCTACAAACGCATTCGATTGCAACAGACCCTACCTACAAACGCATTCGATTGCAACAGACCCTATCTACAAACGCATTCGATTGCAACAGACCCTATCTACAAACTCATTCGATTGCAACAGACCCTACCTACAAACTCATTCGATTGCAACAGACCCTATCTACAAACTCATTCGATTGCAACAGACCCTATCTACAAACTCATTCAAAAGCAAAGCACATATTGCTCTAATATTGCCACTTATGCTCAAACTGAACCAACTGCAATGCGACACTTCAAGAAAAAATTATTCCAAGACCAGCGGACGAAACGCCCTTTAGAGTTCTCAGCGCACAGTGTAAACACACTGTTCCACAGTTGCAGAGTCAGCCAACAAGTCCAATTTCTATGCTTAAATTTCTAAGCAAACATGTGAGTACATTTGAGTAGTTAGAAATTCTGAGCGTATCAATTTTCGCTGACCGATGATTTACGGAGAAATTTTTTAACACCTGGTCGAGATAAAGTCTATCTGTAGGACAAATTAAAACAATCGAAGCAGAACCACCCCCAGGTCAGTTTGACAAGAAGCAGGAAAATGTTAAATGCAAAACCCGCCTTCAGCCAGAGAAGCGCCAACGGCTGTTACCGAGGCCGGCACACGGTGTGTATTTGTTTAGTCAGCACAATTGTGCAGCAGAACTGTGTGCAGTGAAAAGCACTTCTGGTATCATTGCCAGTTCAAGCAATGGTGAGAAATAAATGGAAATTTAGCAACCGAATGATCAATTAATTAACCAGGTTCAACTAGAAACTAAAAATTATTGATAGATCTGATTATAGACAAAAATAGAATTCGATTTACCAGTTCAATCAACCAACTAGATCAATTCATTAACTACATTAATCAAACGATCAGCTAGATCAAACAATCAATTAGATCAATTCATTAACTACATTAATCAAACGATCAGCTAGATCAAACAATCAATTAGATCAATTAATCAGCTAGATCAAACAATCAATTAGATCAATTAATCAGCTAGATCAAACAATCAATTAGATCAAACAATCAACTAGATAAATTAATCAGCAAGATCAAACCATCAAGTATATCAAACAATCAACTAGATCAAAAGATCAGCTGTATCAAACGATCAAACAAGCTCAATTAATCAGCTATATTATTAATCTACATTGCCAACCGATCAAACAGAAGTTATCAAGTAGATCCCTAAATTAAGCCAACCAATCAAATAAATAAAGTTGATTGATAAAAGTTTGTTGAATAATAAAAATAATTTTAGCTGAATTCTATACTATACTGTACCTAATCGGTCTAAGAGATTAATCAACTGATCAATAAAACTCAACCAGCATTGGTTTTTGCTAAGGTAAATAACTCGATCAAGATTAGCAGATTAGTCCAGTCAGCCCAGCACCGCAGTTTAACGGATAAATCAGCGATCGAAATTCTCTCATTTCTCTATTGCCGGCGCCTCAGCCACAAGTCGGGGCTGGAGCAGGGCGCTCAGGTGCAGCGACAGCGCCGGGCCGGGCCCGCCGACCTGCAGGTAGACTCGACGTCGGCGCCGATCAAAGGCGGCCACGCAGGCGACGGCGTAGGCGGACACGGAGGCGGAGAGCGGTGTCTGCGCTGCCCAGTCCGCTGAGGAGGCGGCGGAAAGTGCGGCGGTCTGCAAATCGATTGAATTGAGGTCAACTTGAGTCCATGGAAACAAAAAATCACTGCCGTGCCATAAATGATTAAAATACCTAGCAGCCTGACATTATTTTTGCCACTCCAGTCAGTCTATTGAGTTGGTAGCAACGGGATCATTTTTTACCTAAAGCAATCGAGTCCATAGCAACGGAATTCTGTTTCAACACTAATCAAGCAATCGAGTCCATAGCAACGGAATTCTGTTTCAACACTAATCAAGCAATCGAGTCCATAGCAACGGAATTCTGTTTCAACACTAATCAAGCAATCGAGTCCATAGCAACGGAATTCATGTTTCTACACTAATCAAGCAATCGAGTCCATAGCAACGGAATTCACGTTTCTAATCGAATCAAGCAATCGAGTCCATAGCAACGGAATTCTGTTTCAACACTAATCAAGCAATCGAGTCCATAGCAACGGAATTCTGTTTCAACACTAATCAAGCAATCGAGTCCATAGCAACGGAATTCTGTTTCAACACTAATCAAGCAATCGAGTCCATAGCAACGGAATTCATGTTTCTACACTAATCAAGCAATCGAGTCCATAGCAGCGGAATTCACGTTTCTAATCGAATCAAGCAATCGAGTCCATAGCAACGGAATTCTGTTTCAACACTAATCAAGCAATCGAGTCCATAGCAACAGAATTCTGTTTCAACACTAATCAAGCAATCGAGTCCATAGCAACAGAATTCTGTTTCAACACTAATCAAGCAATCGAGTCCATAGCAATGGAATTCATGTTTCTACACTAATCAAGCAATTGAGTCCATAGCAACGGAATTCTGTTTCAACACTAATCAAGCAATCGAGTCCATAGCAACAGAATTCTGTTTCAACACTAATCAAGCAATCGAGTCCATAGCAACGGAATTCTGTTTCAACACTAATCAAGCAATCGAGTCCATAGCAACGGAATTCTGTTTCAACACTAATCAAGCAATCGAGTCCATAGCAATGGAATTCATGTTTCTACACTAATCAAGCAATCGAGTCCATAGCAACGGAATTCTGTTTCAACACTAATCAAGCAATCGAGTCCATAGCAATGGAATTCATGTTTCTACACTAATCAAGCAATCGAGTCCATAGCAACGGAATTAATGTTTCTACACTAATCAAGCAATCGAGTCCATAGCAACGAAATTCCTTTTCATACTTCAGTCATTCAAATCCATAGCAAAGAATTCGGTTATCTACTCCAGCAAATCGAGTCGATAGCAACGGGCCAGGGTATATATAACAGCTCACGCACCTTAAACAGAAGGACAGCGCCAGGCTGCAGCTGGTCTGGCACCTTCAGCGGCAGGTAGCGCATTGGTTGGCTGGCGCAGTCCCTGTACGCCTCCCAGTCTATGGCCGGGGGTGGAGGCGGCGGGAGCGGAGGTGGCGGGGGCTGACGGCGCGGCCGAATGCACGCCGTCGGCGACTTCGGAGTAGGACGAGCCGTCGTTGGTGATGAGGCCGGCGCCTGGACACCCTCCAAGCTGGAGCAGATGCGGTTCAACTGTCGCTGCTGCCGCTCCAACTGCGCGTGAATTCTGGCAAACTGGCGCTGACTATCGGCACTCAGCGACTGGACAAGAGTGAGTAGGGCATCAGAGGCGGACCCGGCCACGTTGGCCCCATTTGATGCGCCTTTGAATGTACTTATGGCGATGCTCGTTTCTTTGCTTTGGGCTGTACTTCCGGTGTTGGTAGCGGCAAACTTGTTGGTTTGAGTTGCACTGCCTGCATTGGTAGCGGCAGATTTGTTGGTTTGAGTTGCACTGCCTGCATTGGTAGCGGCAGATTTGTTGGTCTGAGTTGCAATTCCTGCATTGGTAGCGGCAGATTTGTTGGTTTGAGTTGCACTGCCTGCATTGGTAGCGGCAGATTTGTTGGTTTGAGTTGCACTGCCTGCATTGGTAGCGGCAGATTTGTTGGTCTGAGTTGCAATTCCTGCATTGGTAGCGGCAGATTTGTTGGTTTGAGTTGCACTGCCTGCATTGGTAGCGGCAGATTTGTTGGTTTGAGTTGCACTGCCTTCATTGGTAGCGGCAGATTTGTTGGTTTGAGTTGCACTGCCTGCATTGGTGGCGGCAGATTTGTTGGGCTGAGTTGCAATTCCTGCATTGGTAGCGGCAGATTTGTTGGTTTGAGTTGCACTGCCTGCATTGGTAGCGGCAGATTTGTTGGTTTGAGTTGCACTTCCTGCATTGGTGGCGGCAGATTTGTTGGGCTGAGTTGCAATTCCTGCATTGGTAGCGGCAGATTTGTTGGTTTGAGTTGCACTGCCTGCATTGGTAGCGGCAGATTTGTTGGTTTGAGTTGCACTGCCTGCATTGGTGGCGGCAGATTTGTTGGGCTGAGTTGCAATTCCTGCATTGGTAGCGGCAGATTTGTTGGTTTGAGTTGCACTGCCTGCATTGGTAGCGGCAGATTTGTTGGTCTGAGTTGCACTTCCTGAATTGGTAGCGGCAGATTTGTTGGTCTGAGTTGCACTTCCTGAATTGGTAGCGGCAGATTTGTTGGTCTGAGTTGCACTTCCTGCATTGGTGGCTGCCGATTGACTAGCTTTAGCTTGGGTTGCACTTCCGGTGTTAGTAGCAGCTTTGTAGACAGAAAATGCACTTCCTAAAGCTTGCGCAGGCTTAGCTGCAGCAATAGCAACGCCATTTCTCTGAGCACTTGCAGCATTTCCCTGAGCAGCCGCAGCCGGAAGCTGGTAGAGCCAGCCGTAGTCCATGGCAACGCGAAACGGCAGGCAGTCCGGGTGGCTCAGCAGGTTCTTGCCGTCAAGAGCCAGCGCATTCTCGTCGTTGCATTGCAGCAGCGCCGAACAACTCGTAGCCTCGTTGTATGTCAGCTGGCGTCGTTTTTCAGCCGCTTCTCGGTCGTCGCCGTCGCCGAAATAGACGCGGCGACGCTTCGGCGACGGCGATTGCGACGTCTCGGCGACCTCGCCAATTGCTACGCAACCGCGACGCTTGTAACTGTGCCGTTGGTCGCTGAGTCGTTGCGCCGACTCGACACCGAATGGCGCGTCCGCGTCAACTTCGTGCGCCTCACCGTCCGAGTCGAATTCGAGCCGGCGCGCGCTCTGGGCTGGCAGCAAGGAGGCAGCCGACCTCTTCGGCGGCCGGCCCAGGCGCGGCAGCGAACCGATTGGCGGCGACGATGCCGAAGCTGTCGCCGTTGTCGACGATTCACCCGCATCGCCGTTTTTTGAAGCCTTCGCTGTCTTCCGACGTCGGCGACGGCGCCGTCGACGGCGCGGCAACTCGTCGGCGTTACCGTTGTTAGTTGCAGGCGTCGCCGATGATGTCGAGGTAGTAACCGATTGCTGGCCACGTAGAAGCGGCGCCTCATCTGGCGACTCGCTCTCGTCGCTTTCGGCGGCGATTTGAGTCTGCAATGAGACAAATTCATCATATACTACTGGATAGAAGTTGGCAGTAGCATAATTCGCTTATTTACTCTAAATTTAAACATAATTTTATCACCTGATTCAAGCCATCAAGCATCCACACAATAAATAGAATCGAATAAGACATTTTAGCTAGAAAACCGAATTTCCTGTTTATTTAATACAATTGGCATACAAATAATTTACATGAACAATTGTGTAACACAGTCAGTCAGTTAGCCTTGACCAAAAGCATTTGAGAACACTTGGAAAGCGGAGGTTTGGCGTGGAGTCGTCTCTTCAGTTTCTAGATTCAGAGCCCCGTGAAAATTCTACTTTATCTAAAATTCATAGTTAAAGCTAAAAAATGTTGGAAAGGTCAGAGCTCTTCCCGCTCCTTGGCCACAATGTCCAGCATCTCCCGCATGGTCCGGTCGAACTGCAGGAAGCTGCGGTCGATCTGCCTGAGCTGGTCGGACGACCGGCTGCCAATCTCGGCCAGGTCAACCAGGGAGTCACCGTTGGCGTCGAAGGCTTTGAACACCTGCGAATGGGTAAATCGAACCAACCTGATAAGTAAAGCCTGCAGTGCTTCTATTATACGCAATACAAATTGACGGCTTACAATGTTTAATTCGTCGATAAATCGATCACCAAAGCGGGTCCTCAGTTCGGCGTGGTCCTGAAAGTTTTCGAGCAACAATGCAATCTGATTATAATCGGGTAGGGCATTTATCATTGGCATTGCAACGCCACAGGCTGCGCACATCTGTTCAACCTGTACATCTGTCCTACCTGTAAATCTGTTCAACCTGTACATCTGTCCTACCTGTAAATCTGTTCAACCTGTACATCTGTCATACCCGTAAATCTGTTCAGCCTGTACATCTGCTCAATCTGTACATCTGTTCAATCTGTACATCTGTTCAACCTGTACATCTGTTCAATCTGTACATCTGTTCAATCTGTACATCTGCTCAATCTGTACATCTGTTCAATCTGTAAGCCCGTTCAATCTGTACATCTGTTCAATCTGTACATCTGCTCAATCTGTACATCTGTTCAATCTGTACATCTGTTCAATCTGTACATCTGCTCAATCTGTACATCTGCTCAATCTGTACATCTGCTCAATCTGTACATCTGCTCAATCTGTACATCTGCTCAATCTGTACATCTGTTCAACCTGTTCATCTGTTCAACCTGTTCATCTGTTCAATGTGTACATCTCTTCAACCTGTACATCTGTTCATCTGCTCAACCTGTACATCTGTTCATCTGCTCAACCTGTACATCTGTTAATTTCTGGGCTACAGGAGAGTGAGCAGAGACTCAAGAAGGACTCACAGGCACAACTCGCTCCAGCATTGTGTCGAAGTTAGCCGGACCGCCACCGGCCTCGCGCAGCCGCTCGGCGAAGAGCTCAGCTGGCGGCCTATAGTCGAATCCCTTGAAGCCGCTGGAGTCGATGAGCCAGGCCGGGTCCGGCCGCTCCTCGTTGCAGTCGTCGGTGGCGCGCACCAGGGCGGTGTCGAACCAGAGGTTCACGGCGATGTTGCGGCCGTAGGATCGCACCTGGTGGATCCATTTGAAGGGGATGTACAGGCAGTCGCCGGCCACCAGCTTGACAATGTAGAATTGCACATCCCGCACGCCAGGGTACAGGCGAAAGTCCACTGAGTCGACGTCAATAGAGGAGTAGGAGCCCTCCGGCCTGTCTATTGGCACTCGGTGGCCGTGCACTGCCGGATCCACCTGAGAGGAGGCATTTCGGTGTACTTTTATACTTTCGTGGACAGCGAACTTTAGGAACTTAGGAGATCTCAGGTAGACTGAAGTAGTTCTTTCCTGAGGAGGCAGGGTTAACAACCTGAAAAGTCATCCTTAGGAGGCAGGGTAGGCAGCCTGAGGAGGCAGGGTAGGCAGCCTGAGGAGGCAGGGTAGGCAGCCTGAGGAGGCAGGGTAGGCAGCCTGAGGAGGCAGGGTAGGCAGCCTGAGGAGGCAGGGTAGGCAGCCTGAGGAGGCAGGGTAGGCAGCCTGAGGAGGCAGGGTAGGCAGCCTGAGGAGGCAGGGTAGGCAGCCTGAGGAGGCAGGGTAGGCAGCCTGAGGAGGCAGGGTAGGCAGCCTGAGGAGACAGGGTAGGCAGCCTGAGGAGGCAGGGTAGGCAGCCTGAGGAGGCAGGGTAGGCAGCCTGAGGAGGCAGGGTAGGCAGCCTGAGGAGGCAGGGTAGGCAGCCTGAGGAGACAGGGTAGGCAGCCTGAGGAGACAGGGTAGGCAGCCTGAGGAGACAGGGTAGGCAGCCTGAGGAGGCAGGGTAGGCAGCCTGAGGAGGCAGGGTAGGCAGCCTGAGGAGGCAGGGTAGGCAGCCTGAGGAGACAGGGTAGGCAGCCTGAGGAGGCAGGGTAGGCAGCCTGAGGAGACAGGGTAGGCAGCCTGAGGAGGCAGGGTAGGCAGGGAAGCTAAGGCTACCCACCATGACGAAGGTCTTGTTGCCGCGCAGCACGCAGTTGACATTGTCCACAGCATCCGTGTGCACCACTGAGCTGGTGCCGCCGCTGCTGAACCAGACGATGGCCTCCACCATGGCCGCAGCAATGTCCGGGCACTGGAGGCTCCAGGGCAGGGGGAAGTCGGGCGCCAGGAAGCGGGGCATGCTGGCCACCATGTAGTGACCGGTGGAGTTGTAGGCGCGCACGAACTGCTGGAATGGAGTCCTGTAGGTCGTCTGCTGCCGGCTCTCCTTCTTGGTGGTTTCAATGTGCACCTGCGAGCTGGCCGGGTCCAGCGGCAGACCAAGAAAGTAGTCGTCGTCCCAGAGGCGGAAGGCGCGGCTCAGCTTGACGGCACCGCGCATCACCAACGGCCTCAGCTGGCTGACGTGCTCCCGGTAGAAGCGGCCAGGCGGCAGGAAGCCGTCGGCGGACTCCGGCACCGGCAGCGGCGGGTGTCTGGGCGTTCGAGATGTTGTTTAATATACGTATAAGGTCTAGAATTCGAATCCTAGCCTAAACGGAATACCATTCGTTAATTCCATTGGTAGTAGACATTAAATTCGCCATTGCTTGGCAGAACAGCAGCCGTTTGATGCGCCACGCAATAGATGCCACTGTGGGGGCAGGGTGGGCAGCCTGGGGAGGCAGGGTAGGCAGGATTCCACTGACTGTACATCTCGCCTAAATCTCTTATCACTTACCACTCCACTCACTTCCAAATCTCTTATCACTCCTCTCACTTACAAATCTCTTATCACTCCACTCACTTCCAAATCTCTTATCACTCCACTCACTTCCAAATCTCTTATCACTCCACTCACTTCCAAATCTCTTATCACTCCTCTCACTTCCAAATCTCTTATCACTCCACTCACTTCCAAATCTCTTATCACTCCTCTCACTTCCAAATCTCTTATCACTCCTCTCACTTCCAAATCTCTTATCAGTCCACTCACTTCCAAATCTCTTATCAGTCCTCTCACTTCCTAATCTCTTATCACTCCACTCACTTCCAAATCTCTTATCAGTCCTCTCACTTCCAAATCTCTTATCACTCCTCTCACTTCCTAATCTCTTATCACTCCACTCACTTCCAAATCTCTTATCACTCCACTCACTTCCAAATCTCTTATCAGTCCTCTCACTTCCTAATCTCTTACCACTCCTCTCACTTCCTAATCTCTTATAACTCCACTCACTTCCAAATCTCTTATCAGTCCTCTCACTTCCTAATCTCTTATCACTCCTCTCACTTCCTAATCTCTTATCACTCCACTCACTTCCAAATCTCTTATCACTCCTCTCACTTCCTAATCTCTTATCAGTCCTCTCACTTCCTAATCTCTTATCACTCCTCTCACTTCCTAATCTCTTATCAGTCCTCTCACTTCCAAATCTCTTATCAGTCCTCTCACTTCCAAATCTCTTATCACTCCACTCACTTCCAAATCTCTTATCAGTCCTCTCACTTCCTAATCTCTTATCACTCCTCTCACTTCCTAATCTCTTATCACTCCACTCACTTCCAAATCTCTTATCACTCCTCTCACTTCCTAATCTCTTATCAGTCCTCTCACTTCCAAATCTCTTATCAGTCCTCTCACTTCCAAACTCTTATCACTCCACTCACTTCCAAATCTCTTATCAGTCCTCTCACTTCCTAATCTCTTATCAGTCCTCTCACTTCCAAATCTCTTATCACTCCTCTCACTTCCAAATCTCTTATCAGTCCTCTCACTTCCAAATCTCTTATCAGTCCTCTCACTTCCAAATCTCTTATCAGTCCTCTCACTTCCTAATCTCTTATCACTCCTCTCACTTCCAAATCTCTTATCAGTCCTCTCACTTCCAAATCTCTTATCAGTCCTCTCACTTCCAAATCTCTTATCAGTCCTCTCACTTCCAAATCTCTTATCAGTCCTCTCACTTCCTAATCTCTTATCACTCCTCTCACTTCCTAATCTCTTATCAGTCCTCTCACTTCCAAATCTCTTATCAGTCCTCTCACTTCCAAATCTCTTATCACTCCACTCACTTCCAAATCTCTTATCAGTCCTCTCACTTCCTAATCTCTTATCAGCCCTCTCACTTCCTAATCTCTTACCACTCCTCTCACTTCCTAATCTCTTATCAGTCCTCTCACTTCCTAATCACTAATATAATTCAACGAAGCCTTAACGCATCAAGTCCAGTAATTAGCAACGTGCATAGCCCCGCTCACCTGGAGGTGCCAAAGCGACGCTTGTGACCAATTCCGTAGGCAGCCTCGCCGCCATCCAGCAGGTCCAGCCAATAGCAGCAGATGCAGCCACAAGCCGCAAGCAGAAGCAGCAGCAGCAAGGCTATAAAATTCTGTCTGGATCGACGTGGCGGCTCGTTGGCCGTCCCCCTGGCCTCCCTGCTGCTGATTGGGGCGGTCTGAAAGAGACAAAGTCGAACATGCAGTCTGCCTACACCAATTTTATGCGCTTCAGCGCGTGCCGTCTACTATTAGTAGGCTGTATTGGAAAATGTTCCCTATGTTTATTTTTACTAAATTTTTAACTAGCCTCCTAACTGAACTCGGATCTTCCCATTGATTCTATCACCTGTCAAGCTGCATGCAAATAACAAGACTGCCAAAAGAAACACAATGATAACACAGAAGCTTTTGGGCGGTGCGGATGACACCAGAATTTGTCAGAGCAAAACAAAAAGAGTCAAAAGTTCAGCTTTGCTGCTAAATCATTTGAATAGATTTATTTATTCAGTGCGTTACTTGTCAGAATTTTATTTAATATCGTCCACGGGTACTGCACGTACGCGCTCAGCACTTCTTAATAAATTATTCGCTGATATTACTGTTTTAATAAGCATAATAAACTTACAACACCGTATAGCGAAAGCGTGGCTTGTGGGACTGAAGACAGACAAGAGGGCTACAAATGATTTCTTTAAATAAATATCGCACGCGTTTGAAAAAAATTAAACGTTTTTGAAACAAACTTGACTTTAATTCTGTGCAAGCCTTTCAAACCATATAAAAACTGTTCTGCTGAGGCGCATAGATGGGTACAGTGCTTTTTTAGGAGAGTTGTACGTTGGGGGAGCGGAGCGGGTGTACATTGGGGTGGGGTTCCCTGGGAGCGGGTGTACATTGGGGTGGGGTTCCCTGGGAGCGGGTGTACATTGGGGTGGGGTTCCCTTAGAGCGGGTGTAAATTGGGGTGGGGTTCCCTGGGAGCGGGTGTACATTGGGGTGGGGTTCCCTTAGAGCGGGTGTACATGGTGGTGGGGTTCCATGGGAGCGGGTGTACATTGTGGTGGGGTTCCCTGGGAGCGGGTGTACATTGGGGTGGGGTTCCATTGGAGCGGGTGTACATGGTGGTGGGGTTCCATTGGAGCGGGTGTAAATTGGGGTGGGGTTCCATTGGAGCGGGTGTACATGGTGGTGGGGTTCCATGGGAGCGGGTGTACATGGTGGTGGGGTTCCATGGGAGCAGGTGTACATTGTGGTGGGGTTCCATGGGAGCGGGTGTACATTGTAGTGGGGTTCCCTGGGAGCGGGTGTACATTGGGGTGGGGTTCCATTGGAGCGGGTGTACATGGTGGTGGGGTTCCATTGGAGCGGGTGTAAATTGGGGTGGGGTTCCATTGGAGCGGGTGTAAATTGGGGTGGGGTTCCATTGGAGCGGGTGTACATGGTGGTGGGGTTCCATGGGAGCGGGTGTACATGGTGGTGGGGTTCCATGGGAGCGGGTGTACATTCGGGTGGGGTTCCTTCTGAGTGTCTCTACCCCATTCACAGCAAATAGCTTTGATTCCGAGTTGTAGTTTTGAACACATCCGAAAGAATCGTGATTGGGTTTTCTGTTGCTAATTAACAATGTCCTGGAACAGACAGAGACAAAGAAAGAAACAATTAAAGTGATATTTATCTGGTGGGATAGAGTGCAGCAGGTATGCTGATAAATAATTAGGAAATCATAGTTCATTAATAAAATATCTTCTTATACTGCAGCAGCAGACTGAAACACAAGCGAAAGCAAAATTTTAACAATGGCTGCAGGCGCACACACGCGAACACGCAGACTATGGCGATAATAACACAATGAGGCAATACTGTACTATCGCGACTTAATGAGGACTAAAGCATATTGGTTGGAATAGTAATATTAAAGCGTTAAAAGTTACTGACAAAATATATTTGTGCATTTAGTCCAGTGCAAGTTGGATAGAAACAGTTGTAAGGAAAATATCGCCAATGAAGTTATAGAATTCATAACAAGGATTTGCAGCCAAGCACTAACAATCAAGCTAATTAGATTTCAGGTAAACAGCGGCAAAAAAGCTAATCCGCTGAAAATAGTTTAGGACCAGAGAGCCGACATGACGAACAAAATGGCAACTAGATTTTTCCTAGTCTATTTAGATGAAGCGGCTACGGATATTAAAACACACTGAAACAATAATAAAAGTTTCTAATCAAATATGCGTGTTGTGAAGCACGCGAGTATTTTTATACTACTAAGAGTATTGGTAAGTAGTAAAGCGAGCTGATATCATCTATTTATAAATAATCAACAGTCGAATCTGTTCACATCTGTTCACAAGTCACATTAACAAGCCAGGGCCATTTATATCGCAGAGCGGACTAAAAACCGATTGCTGACCAATAAATATTTCTGGCTTCGAGAGAGAAAAATAGAGGAAAGAGAAATTCTTAGAAAACACACAACGAGTTAAAAGGAAAATGTCGCCAACTGTGAGTAGAAAAATGACAGCAGATTTCACAAAATCCTTTCAAACAAACGGACACCCCGCCCGGTGATTAAACAGGACAATTAAACAAAAACCTGTCTCATATGTATATACAGGCATTGATGTCTGTATCACATGCAACAGAAGCGGCCGAGGGTTCGACATCGGCCTTTACCAGCAATGCGGGGAGGGTCCCCTGCTGCTGATTTGAAGCTGCGAAAATTTCACTTTGGCTCGCCTGGCTGCGGCACGCCGTGCGAGCGGTGAAAGTGCAGATTGATCCACTTGGAGTCGCGGCGGCACCAAACTCGCGTCTCCTCGGACTGCCGGCTGCACGGATTGCCAGACCTGCGGCGGGCAGCGGGGACGGAATCTTAGACCCCTTCTGATAATCTGCAAAATCTCACTCACTATGGGATGACCTACAAAACCTCACCCTCTTCTGTGCGATGATCTACAAAATCTCACCCTCTTCTGTGCGATGATCTACAAAATCTCACCCTCTTCTTGCGATGATCTACAAAATCTCACCCTCTTTTTGCGATGATCTACAAAATCTCACCCACTTCTGTGCGATGATCTACAAAATCTCACCCTCTTCTTGCGATGATCTACAAAATCTCACCCTCTTCTTGCGATGATCTACAAAATCTCAAATTCAGTATAACGGCTTTCAAAATGTCACCCCACTATACAATAGGCTTCAATATCTCACTAGATAAGCACGATCTGATTCTGAACCAAAGCTATCATTTATGATTCTGATTCTGAAACAACCGCAGCAGTGTACTGACAGTAGTACACAGTGAAACTGCTAATGCTTGTAAATAATAGATAAAAAACACTAGCACATAAAAGAAAGCGTTAACGAAGAGAACAGCTCACTTGTCCAGAAACTGTGTCAGCCGCGTGTAGGCGATGCAAGCAGACTCCTCGCTGAGCAGGTGCACAGTGGGATTGAGAATGCTGGTGTGCACAGCCTTGCCACTGCTCTTGCCCAGCACTGCGAATTCGAGTAAGATTAGCTTGATTAACTTTACCAAAGAAAATCTGAATACAATTATCGTAAGTTTGAAACAATATACCTGCCGCATGCCTAATACCTACGAGTTTAACTACAACCTGTCTACGTATGTCATGATTGCTTATTTACCTGTCTGATATCTGTCTATCTACCTGTCTGATATTTGTCTATCTACCTGTCTGATATCTGTCTATCTACCTGTCTGATATCTGTCTATCTACCTGTCTGATATTTGTCTATCTGTCTGATATCTATCCACCTGTCTCATATGTATCTACCTGTTTCATATCTATCTACCTGTCTAATATATGTCTATCTACCTGTCTGATATCTGTCTATCTACCTGTATGATATCCGTCTATCTACCTGTCAGATATCTGTCTACCTTCCTGTCTGATACCTGTCTATCTACCTGTCTGATATCTGTCAGTCACCTGAATCATAGGCCTTCTATGACATTATCTACCTGCTTCGTATATAATTACATATCTCATAATTGACAGTGTACCTGAAAAATCTATTTACGAATGTCTAATGCAGGTGAATTTAAACATATCTATTATAAATATGTGAAGATAAGACACCAGTTTATCCCGTTGATTATGTTTAACTAACCGTGATCAAAGTAGAACTTGTGAAAGTCCAGACCCTCGATGAGGTTGCCGAAAGCCTCCGGTTCAAACGAAGTCACTTGCGGATCGACCATTTTT